>VDFB02069625.1:0-48190 GCA_007258455.2 Sequoia sempervirens | reverse complement strand
TCTTCAAATTCCTCACAGTTTAGCCGCTATAGGTGCCTGAATGTGAAGATTCAGCTAAAAATAATAATTTCAGTGTCCAGTTTGGCCAAAAATTGTAAACCACTATTATGGGATCACCCAGTACCATGGTGAAAACTTGGAAAATAAGCGTCATGTGTAAAATAAATCATCTATGTGGAATTTTATACTTGGGGACAAGTTGTCTCATTTTCCCATGTCTTCGTCATGACATTGACGTCCACCTAAGCCCTATCATTTCCATGCATTTTTCCCACTTACCTCGGTCTTGACAGAAAATTGGCACACATAAATCATGCTTCGGGAAAACTCTTGACATGTCTATCCTTCATTCATACATGATTCACAAAACACCATGTCATTGACTGTCATAGTATTATTTTCCTTGTACGACGTAGTCCTTGAAAATCATATGACAATTCCATTAGTCTCATGTCTCCCATCTTTTACCAAGGCAACCCACTATACTTTCATGCATGTCACCTATCTTGGCTTTCCCTTGTCAAGTGGTCTAAGGATAATCATCATCCCATCTAGTCCTAACCAAGTCATTCCAAATGTAATGAATCTAATCCATACAAGCACATTATCCAAAACATTACTTGACTACATTCCTAGCCTGGTTGTAGACCTCCAGACTTTCATCACATTATCATCATCATCCTCACGTTGTTTCAGGATGCATCCTTCCCACGTCAAACAATGTTGTCATCACCTGTCAATTGGTATTCAGCTTGACTAGGGGCACATTCATGTTTGTCCTTGGATTCTCATGTGTAGGCAGCAGTCATATGCATTTGTCATGATCCTCTTAAATGTCAAAATCCAAAAAAATTCATAAAATGAAAAAAAAAATAAAAAAATCATAAAATGTCTTTAAAAAAGACAAAAACATCATAAAATGTCCTAAAAAAAACAAAAACATCATAAAATGTCCTAAAAAAAGACAAAAACATCATAAAATGTTATAAAGAAAGACCAAACACATCATAAAATGTCCTGAAGAAAGACCTAAAAATCATAAAACATCTTCAAGAAAAACAAAAAAACATCCAAACCAATGTCAAAATCCTAAAAATGGATTTAAAGTTAGTCATTTCACTCAGTCCATGTTATTGTCGAAATACGTTGTCTCTGTGCATTTGCTACGTAGGCAAGGCCATCAGTCGATGAGTCCCTGAGACATTAGGTCAGTCCTTTTAGGTTGGTCCAAATAAAATCATGGCATTTGTCACAATCATCACATTGGTCAAATAAGTTAGACATAGTCAAACTTAGACGCCACATAGTCATTCAATATGTCAATGTCAAAATTAGTCAAAATCAGACAGCACAGTCCAATCAATCATACAGTCAACATCAGTCAACTTGCCAAAACATATTAGTCAAAACAATTCCAGTTGCGTCACTCTTTGGTCCTCTTCAAGATGTGTCCTTCTCGGATTTGGACCTTGTCAAAATTTCCTTTGCCTTTTTCAGGATGTGTCCTTCCTAACAATAGGCTCCGTCAAACTGTCAACACCGTCAAATTGGAAAAACTCTTAAACTGTCAAAACTGTCAAACTGACAAGAAATCAATCTTTAGCAAACAAACATTGGAAAATAAAATAAAATAGCTGTTAATCTTTATGGTCTATCTTGTCTTATCTTTTAACTATCTTAGCTATTTTGTCTTATATTTGTATTGTCTTGTCTTTTTGGTCATGTTACTAGCTACCCTAAGGATGTCCTATGAAGGATTTAGAGGTGCGATGATGTCTCTTGGCCTTTTTTATTTTCTGACTGTTTTCTATGGATTGTTTTGACAAAAAGACTGAGGCAACTTCGCCCTTAGTATGAGTTAGGACATTCCTTTTCTGTGACTGTCTTTTTTCAAGTGGATGACCTTGCACACCGTGGTCTATGTCATATCATGGTGTTTGTTGTCCATTTGTGTCATTTTTACCACCCAATGATGATTCGAGCAATGTCTATTAGTTCTTTGGAAAGTTTTGAAGGATTCTTTCATCTAGTCTGCATCTTCATCATCCATATCTTTTACACTAACATTTTTTTTCCTCTTCATATTCTAGTCTTCTCATCCATTTCGAGAGCACACACATGTTCTTGGAACCCATCTTTCCTCTCGAGGGGGCATACCGCTACCCTCCTCATCATTCTTTTTCATCTTATTTTACATTGGGGCATATTTTTGACTTATTTTCTTTGTCACAATGTGACATGCTACATTATGACAAACAAGGGCAAAATGTAGACACATAAAAATGACCTAGGCCTACAAGCTCCATTTTTTCCACTTTTGTCCTACCATAATTATGACATTTAACTATGTCTTTGGTCCACATTCGACTATTGATTAAATAATTCCTAATTATTTAATTAACTCATGTCCTTTGTTCTTCACAATTATTAAATAAATAAATAAAATTTATTTATTAAATGCGTCATTAATTGTCTAAGTCTTCCCTTAATTAAATAAATTTCTTAATTTATTTAATTACCCTTCATTTATTTCTTCCTAATTATTAAATAAATAAGTTTTATTTATTTATTTAATGTCGTTAATTGTCACAATTAAATGAATTGATTAATTTATTTAATTATTGATCATTATCTGCTAAATTAAATAATTATCTTTAATTATTTAATTGTTGAAATTAATATTCCTCTCATTTTAAATAAATTAATTATTTAAAATGTCATCACATTCTTAACTAACTGTCCATTTTGGTAAATAATCTGAAAATAAATTATTTATTATCTCATAAAATCCATATTTTGAATTAATTTAATTCAAAATGGTGACTAATCTTCTAAAAATCAAGTAATCGGGTAGATTCTTGATTTTTCAAATCTGAACTTTAGATCGACTCTTATCTTCTTGATTTTTTGAATCTCACAAATCAGGCAATCTTTATCCTCTTGATTTTTGAAAATCTTTATTTTCTAAATTAATTATCTCATTTATTCTCCACCACTGATTCAATCTTCTTAGATGACATCTTGACCACTCATTTAAGGGTTTTTCCCTGACCTTGATTAGGGATTATCAAATTTAATCTTGTCCTCTGATTTTAGGTCTCTATCAAAAATTGATCTTGTTCATCCATTCAAAATGGAATTTTCTATAAAATGCTATTTTGTTCTCATTTTTAGATTACAGATGCTGACACACTAACATACTTAGATTTTTCACAAGAATTGTAGCATTGATTCCACTTAGTCTTGGCATATTTTAGACAATAGGCATTTCAATTATATATTGTCATAGGCATAGGCATTTTAGAAGAAAATCCTTCAAAGCTTGGTGTAGGACTTAGACTTATATTTACAGATTGCTCGCACGTCGAATCTGAGGGCAACATGTCAACCAACAAGTTATAAGGTATTACAAAGGTGAATCATGGAGGTCTCAATGATTAGCTGGTATAGTCATTTTTTATTTTACTTTCATTGTATTTTGTAATTTATTTGGGTTTCTTGATTTGTATTGATTTTCTAACCTCTAATCTAATCTAATCCTAAAATTTAACCCTTAGTTACAACCTCCTATGTGGTCCCTCAGTAAACTTAACTAAGGTGTAATTATGACCTACAACAAGGTATAGCACTTTTAATTACACCAACAGTAGGAATAATCAAGCCAATAAGACATTCCTCATGGGTGTCCATATTGGTTTCTATTAGAAAGAAGAATGGCAACTTGAGATTATGTGTGGACTTCAGGAAACTAAATGTTGCATCTTTGAAAGATAATTACCTGCTACCTAACATGGAAGCAATGCTATAGAAACTCACTAGTTGTGAACTACTTTCTATGATGGATGGAATCTTTGGTTACAACTAGGTCATGGTCAAGGAATTAGAGCAATATAAAAAAGCCTTTACAGCCTCGTGGGGGACATATGTTTATGTTAGGATGCCATTTAGTTTGATAAATTTTGGCACCACTTTCCAAAGAGCTATGTATGTGGGTTTTGTTGATTTTATAGACATATTCCTTTTTCTCTACCAATATGACCTTATTTCACATAGTAAAAAAGAGCAGGACCATTGCTAACACCTGGAGCAAATATTTGTTAGAGCTCTAGAGTATTGCATCTTGTTGAATCCCAAAATGTGCACCTTTGGCATTAAGGAAGGAAAGTTGTTGGGAAATATTGTCTAAAAGGAAGGAATTAGGATTGATCTTGAGAGAGTGGTAGCCATTGACAAGATTACACCACCAAGGAATGTCAAATGTATTCAATCTTTCTTTGGGCAGATAAATTTCCTAAGAAGTTTTGTCACCAATTTTGCAGAAATAGTTAGACCTATCTTGAAGATCCTTAAGAAGGGAGCAAAAGTGGCATGGTCAGAGGAGCCCCTTAAATATTTTCAAGCTGTAAAAGATACTATCAAAGAAATACCTATTTTGAAGACTCTAGATTATTCCAAGCCTTTTGAATTATTTGTGTTTTCCTCTTTTCACACTGTGGCTAGAGTCTTTCAATAATAAATGATGAGCATTATTAACAACCAATCGCCTTCTTTAGAAAATCCTTGCAAGAAACTAAGCTAAAATATGTTACCACTAAGAAGCAGGATTTCACCTTAGTTAAGGATGCCAAAAATTTCAGGACATATTTGAGTGGTGCAACAGTGGTGGCTTATGTCCCAAGTGCAACAGTCAAGGATATTTTTACTCAATGAGAAACTATGGGTAGAAGATTTAGGTGGATAAATAGGATTCAAGAATTCAACATAGATATTCAGATTACCAAGCTAGGAAGGGTCCAAGGCTTAGCCAAACTTATGGTTGAATCTAATCTAGAGGCTAACCAAAGCAATGAAGTGGATTTGGAAAATGTCTCTCCCATTTGTGATATGAAAACATGTGGTTGGTATTGAAGAATAGTTGAATACTTGTAGACCATGAAGTGCTTGGATGGCATACCTAAGAATGAAAGAATAAGTTTGAAGCTACATGCAATCAAATATGTTATCATTGATGGTGAACTCTGGTGGAGAATCCTAGAGGGTGTTTTCCTTAGATGTGTAGATGGTGACCAAATGGAAGACCTTCTTATTGAAATGCATAAAGGAGTGTGTAGAGGTCACTATATGGCCAAAAAAACATCAAACAATGTCTTGAGGGTCAGGTTTTGGTGGCCTATAGTATTTAAGGATGCACACCGGCTTGTGCAAAGATGTGATGCTTGTCAAAAATTTACAGGGAAACTAAAATTCTTAGGTACTTTACCACTCCGACCAATTTCAGTACCAGCCCCCTTTCATCAGTGGGGTATTGACTTTATTGGAGAAATGGCAGTAAAATCTAGTAGAGGACATGCTTGGATCTTAGTAGCTACTAACTACCTCATAAAGTGGGTTGAGGCCATCCCCACCAAGAAGGCTACTTGTAAAGTAGTCATTGATTTCCTAATGAAGAATATTTTAAGAAAATTTGGTGTTCCTAAAAGAGTTGTCATAGATAATGCAATGTGCTTTAGGTCTAAAGAGTTCATGGAATTTTTTAATGAGCATGGTATAAATGTATCATATTCATCTCCATACCATCCTCAAGGAAATAAATAGGCTAAATCTAGTAATAAAAGCCTTATGAAGATTATTAAATGAGTTCTTGACAAGAACAAGAGGGATTGGGATTCTATATTGCAATTAGCATTGTGGGAAGATAAAACCATAGTCAAGAAAGCCATTATGCATTCCCCTTTCAACTTGGTATATGGAGCAAAGTCTAGGATCCCACACAACAATTTGATGATGATATACAAGTTTGTTTAGGAATATGATACTGACATATGTGATGAGATGCATAATAGGACGAATGAATTGGCCGAGCTTGATGAACTGAGGAGAGAAGCTCACAAAGAGAATGAGAAGATACAACTTCAAGTTAAATACATACATGACAAGAAATTTGTGCCAAGTAAATTTGAGGTAGGATTTATGGTATTGATGTGGAATGCTAGATTGGAGGATAAAGAAAAACATGGGAAGTTTGGTCCCTTGTTGCTTGACCCTTAGTTCCAGATATTCATGGGGAAGATTCTTACTTCTTACAATCACTTGTAGGTGAATTTTTGGAAATTCCAGTACATGGATAGTTCTTGAAACCCTATTTCTCCTTAAATAGTTTTGTCTCCATGTACATTGTATATTTTGTAAATATTGTACATAGGGTGTGGTGTGTTTGTTTTCTATTGTGTCTACTTTCCTAGTCCAGGAAAGCTCCTAATTTTTTGATAGCTTTGTGTTTGGTATGCTCCACCAGGAGATATATTTCTCACCATACCCACTAGGGGTATGCATCCCCGAGCATGAGCCATTATTAGACCCCCAAAAAATCCTTGATATTTTGAGGTCTTTTATCCTCAATATCAACATTATATGTTGATTACGTGTACAGTTTATAGTTTTATTTGAATGGACTTGTCATCCAAAATCTCCTATTGTCCTCATATGTCATATTTCTCCATTGACTTGTTGGTCTAACGTTGCTTACCAACCCCTTTGTTTTGAGTCATTCAATCATCCCTGGCAGTCTCTTGAATATCCCCAAATTCAACCTTTAATATTTACATATAAATGACTTATGCTTAAGTCATGATTTCTGAGGGGCAAAATCCCATTGGCCTAGTCAAGGCCCCTTTTTTAAGATTAACTATTGCATGTGCATGTAGGTTTGATAATCACAAGATCACGAGATTCAATCTGGACCATTCCTCACTGGCCTGCTCATTTAAAATAAATGCAATTTAATTACTATGGGGTTGGAGAAAAAATTCCACATGTACATGGGCCTGGTCGATGTGTCTCATCCCAGCATCCAAAACTTTGAGATCAATGGTGTTGAGCATGTGAAGAAGGATGATCACAACCATTCACTACTAGCTCACAGAGGAAATATGCAAGTTCTTTAAAAATGGTGAGACCCACGAGATGTTGCCATGTGTGCTCCACAACTACCAATGGGTGGGGCCCTCTCATACACAGGGAAAGTCATGTCAGAAAATTGTGATTGGTTGTTTGTTTGAGCTAGAGAGGTATTTTGAATTCAAATGAGTTTGGCTCCATCTGAGTCATTCGAGACACCCAACTCAGCTATGGATCAATGATGTGTATTCAAAAATGCAAAGTACAACTGTTGCAATTATTTTACTTCATGCAAATAGACATTAATGTCGATGGTGACTTGTAAACCCATTCAATTCCCTTCAAGAAATTTTGTATGCTACCGAATCTTGCATATTTGAGATTTGGAAATGTGTCAAATGAAAGACAAGGAGCTAATTTCAGAAGTTATTTGGGTTGACACTAGGGTTTGTCACGGGTGAAAGCAGTAAGTACAATAAATCCAATTTTATTCCTTTTTAGTTTTTTGACTTAGGGCTTGCTTTTAAGTTGTTTTAAAACAAGTGTGTTTCTTTGTTTTGCCTTTATTGTTGTCAAATTAGGGTTAATCTCTACTTTTAAAAGTTGTAGCCCTATAAATTACCCAGAGTTCCCCTCATCTTAATCTATAAGTTGTAATTAGAAATTGAGGAGTTAAAATTCATCTGCAAGAACTCTTGCCTATTCATGCCCATGGCTCCCAAAGTTCAAGGTACTTCTAATTCAACCCAATCTAGAACCCTATCTCAAGATGTAATAAACCTCCTACCCAAGTCTACCAATAAGAAACCAAAGGGAAGGGCCTTGTTTCGTGGCCCAGCTATGAAGGACAGTTTGACAAATAAAGCTTGCTTCATCAAAGATGCCAAAGTACCTTATACAAGATGGTAGAAGTTTCAACATTGGTTTGGAAATAGAAACCTTGGGTGTCCTTTAAGTAACCCATGGGATTTGAATATGGGGAAATTGCTTGTTCCAAATGTGTACATAGATGTGGACCTCTTGCAAGATATCACACCAAAGTATGATCTAGTTTCTAGGGTAGTCAGAACATATGATAGGGTAGTTATGGTAAAAATAACTTGTGAAGAAATTGAAAAGGTTTTTTATCTACATGAAAGGAATTCAAGTATGCTTCCTTCGGATATGGATACTATCAAAATAGAATATAGCAATACCAAGGTATTCATTAGATCAAAAATGTTTCCCCTACACACTGTGGTGGTTGGAATTGGGAAACAACAGAGGAAGGTTAGAATTGATGATAAAGAGCTCGAACCTTTCCCAATGAGATATTTTTCTAGTTATTTCATAAAGATTGTATACTCTTTTTACCAAATTATAGACATTGTAGAACCCCAATCCTATACTTGCACAAATACAAGAAACAAACACAATATTAGATCAAATGCAAGGAAGAACAAGGATTCCCCTTGAAATTCATTTGCAATGCTCAAATAGGAAATACAGTGAAGAAATGAACCAAGAAAGCAATGAAATCCTATTTTAAGATGAAAACTCTCAATCCCATGGGGGAATTGGTGCCAATTTGATGTGGAAATTGGCCCTTTCCCAAATCCTATGCAAGCTTGATGAAGATTGGTGGATGATTGAAGCTCCGTGGTGAAATTTTGGGATAACCTTGCTATGAAACCATGAAAATGATGAAATTTGCTATGAAATGGATAAAATTAGCTCTAAATGTGAAGAGAGTAACTTTTCTCTTAGTTGTGGATGAAAAATACAAAGAGAACCCTTCTATAAATAGAAGAGCAAGATAAAGGAATGAGCAAAATGGATGAATGTGGGATCATTCAACATCCAATGGGCAAGTGCCACTTGTCAACATGTGAATGGAGGAACCTTTTGCACATTTTGATCAATGTGCAAGTTTAAAATTTGAATTTGATGAAAGAAGAGAGTTAATTACAAGTTGGCTTGTGTAAGAGACATGTAAGAGACATGTAAGAGCTCATAAATACCAAGTTTGAGGACAAGTCCTTTTTGGGGGAGATTTTGAAACTTGGAGGAATATTCCCTTTTTGATGCCATTGTGAAAGTAAATAGGGAATTATTAAATCAAATAAATGATTTAATTGTGCAAGTTGCAAAATCTAGAGGATTGGAGTGATTAGGATTAAATTAATCAAGATCTGACTAATTTAATGATGGATTAGCTCATTTGACCATTTTGACTTAGATTTTTGGATTAATTTAAATCAAAATGAGAGGAAAATGATTTTGGAATTAATTAAATAAGATTTGATTTATTTAATTAAAGAGGATAGTGTTAGCTTTAAATAAAATAAAGATAAATTTATTTAATTTAAATCAGATGAACTTAGATATTAATTAAATAAAATTGATTTATTTAATTAAATAAAGAGCTAGGGTTAGTTAAACCAAATTGATTAATTTAATTAACAAGAGAGAATGGCTTAATTAGATAAATGATTATTTATTTAATTAAGGGATGAAGAGTGGTGATAAGCTAAGAAGGCAATTCAAGATGAAACAGTGTTAGTAATTGGGATGAAGTATGTCGGTGTATTTTCCATGTCTACATTTTTCCCCTCTTTGAAGCAAAGTAAATGTTGCGTTGGTTCAAAGAATAAATTGTCTTAATCAAGATTAAAAAATTCTCTAATTTTTCAAATGCACCATTGTTGCCCTAGAGAATGAAGAATTGTGTTGCCTTGACGAATGAATAATTGCATCAGTATACTACCCGCTCGAGAGGTTGAGCGAAAAGGTTCAATTTGAGGGTCGATCTCATGAAAAATAGGTTGAATATTAGTTCATCTTGAATGTTTGATGTAGATAGATTTGATGATGTAGATAGTCATCAACCATGGGTAACCTCATGCCTACTTTGATATATTACACACATTTGATCCTGATTTGTACCATGATAGTTACATTAATGATGATATAAATGAGATGAATATGATGTTTATATGTAATGGTTGATATGATGATGCATGGATGATATGGATGTTGCTTTTATGATTATGGAGTGGATGATAAATGTATGGTTTATGAGATTCCTAGAATAACCAATCTATATTATGCAATGATGGAGATGCAATGCATGTGGTATGATTAATTCTTTCTATATGATATGATATAAATTATGTAGTATGTTGATAGTTTGTGGATGTAGGATAGATGAAATGGTGATGATTTATGATTAACTATCATGGTACCTGTTATGCCTTGCATAGCCACCCCATTTTGATTTGGAACAAAATGGGTCCCCCCCTTCTTTTTTTGGTTTCTTTACCCCTGTTATTCGCTTTGCTTTTGGGAGTTCTCTTGTTTCTTCATGTTTTATCTTTTGTTTGTCTGATATGATTTTCTTCCTGCTAAGAATTTAGTGAATTAATCATGGACAATAGTGGATTTATTATAATATGTCTTATTTGCTTCTAATGACAATGCAGACCTTTCTTTTGTAGGATTAAATCAACACACATGATGATATTGGCAAAGGGAGCTAAGTGGGAATGCATTTCTCAGTTTAGTTGGTCATATTTTCTCTCTAAGAAGAAAGTCGGCAAGACCTTGTGGATGTCTTGCCGACTCCCAATGCATTTTGTTAAATATGCTTCTGTGTTGCCTATCAACAAGACCCAAAGGATGTCATGGTGAGTGGAATTCACCTATAGGAACCTATCGGCGAGACATCAATCATCGTCCTAGCGACTAGGAGTTTCCCATCAGCATGAAAGTCTCCTTCGGAGAAAGGTCTCGGTGAGATCTTTATGTCTCACTGACCAGTGACACAGAGAAAGCATATTGGTATGAGATTTTTCCTTCGGGGTGAGGCCTCGAAAAATTATTCATGTCTTACTAACTTCTATGAAATGAGTAAACACTTTGGTGGGAGTCATCTTCTTTGGTGTGTGGTCTTGCCGAGCACCCTAAGTCTTGCCAACCACCGATAAAATTGCATCTCGGCGAGAAAATTTTACAGTGGAGGGAGGTCTTGGTGAGTATATTTGGTCTTACCAACAAGGCACAAAGTAGTTCATATATGCAAGACTTCTCTGTTGTCACAACGACAAAAGTGAACTTGTTGAGGCATCTAGGTGAGACATAAGGCAATCTATGGGATGTCTCCCCAACCGGGGAGTGTTACGGCGACACAAGTGGAGCAAAAGAAGACATGTTGATATGACTATAGAGAGGTCTCCCCGAAATGAAAATATCAGCAAAAGGTTGTGGTTTTGGCATAATTTCTAGCTGAAAGAGGGAAGTCATGCTGAAGAAGGGTGCCATTGATGCCACATAATGGGGTCAGAAAAATTTCTTGTCGATATGCTTATGTCTCACCAATGAGGGATATCGCCCTAACTCCTACTGACACAAGATGGATCTCACTGGGAGGTGTTGCCTTTGGTGAAAGGTTTCACTGAAGGGGAGGAGTCTTGCCGATGTAGAAATGAGTTTGGGGAGAATGATCGGCTTCACCATAGGGTCACACTGACAAGCAATGGTCTTGCTGACATAAAGCAACGTAACTTCAGAGGAAGATCTCACTGAGAGAGATAACGTCTCTATGAGGTCTCCCCAAATTGAGGTTGTCTCCCTGATGGTCATAGGGTCACACTGAAAAGCTCTAGCTTGAGGAAATAGAAAGAACTCAGGGAGACTCTGAAAAAATGGAATGGGTTCGATAAGATGTCCTACCGACCCGATGATATCTCATCAATAGGAGAATGCTATCAGGGGAGCTCGCCGGGAAAGGTTTATTCTCAGCAAAAGGTCTTACTGACCAAAAAAAGTCTCACCGACAATGGCTCTTAAGGTTGTAGATATCACCGAGACTTCTCACCGAGGATCCATAGCTCGCCATAAGATCTCCCCGACCATGTGATGTCCTGTTGAAAGAAAGGGGACCCCACCAAAATAAATGGAGCTCGGCAAAGGGTCATGCCTTAGCCATAAGGTCTTGGTGAAGAAAGGAAGTCACACCAAAAGGAAAGAGGACTCGGGCTTGGGGAAGTAAGGGTGGACTCAGGGAGATGTCTCCTCGAGTGCAATGGTCTCGTTGAGATAGAGGGGCTTTGATGAAAGGTCTCAACGAAATGTAGGAGTCTCAGCGACAGGGCGTGAGCTCGAGGTAACATCCCCCTGACATGAAGAGGTCTTCCCAACCTAGGTGTACTTGGTAGAGAAGGAAGGGTTTGCTAAAATGTCTTGGTGAAGGGGCTTGGTCTCCCTAACATGAATGGGCTTGGTTTGCTAAAGAGGGTAGGGTCTTACCGATATAGAATGGGCTTGTCGAGAGAAGAAGGACTTCACCATGTGGTCTTGCTGAAAGAATGCAATCTTTCTAATAAGTTTTTACAAGCTCAATATGACTTCTACAGATCATTGAAACATCTCACCGACTGACCCATACTATGCCAGTAATAGCTGAAGGATGAAATCGCATCTGGGAGACATTGATGGTGTCTCACCGACATGCGATGCCATTTGAACTCACCTTTGACCACCTAGAAGTCTTGCATGGCTTTTGTTCCACCAAGCATAGGAGACTCAGGGGTGATCCATTGGCCCTTTGACCGATTGACCACCCTTGTGTAAGGAATCTATCAGATGCAAGCAAGATGGACTCCTTTTTAGATTAGAGGGGGAGGGATCGGCCCAGACATTGGTGTTCAGATCTAAAGGGAAACCTGATGGTGCTTCCAGAAGATGGTCAATGTATAGAGAAGTCCAAAACATGAAGGAGGCCATAAGAATTAAGAAACTATGACTCGCAGAGACAACTGTAGTGGCCACTAGCGAGAGGCAGATCAGTATTAATGACGATCTTTTTTTAGCATTCAAGGCAGCCCCAATGGAGTTCAAAGATGGACACAAAGACAAAAGAATGAATGCTACAGCTATGAAAGATCTAAGACTATCCCTGTAGCAATCTTTCAGAAATATGGATAGTAGGGCTTCACATTGAATGCAGCATTAACTCTTCTCAGAAAGATCTAAAGGCCAACTCTCCTAAGAGTAGATATTTGTAAAACTCTAATACAAGGGACAATGCATCCCTTTTAATACACTAGGTATATAGGGCCTTCTGGATTCTTTGGAGATAGGGAGGGTTAGTAAAAAGAGAGAGTTAGAAGTTAGAGTTCTATAGACATAGAAATAGATCTTAAGTAGTAGTAGAGAAAAGGATGAAGAGTAGTAGTAGAATAGGAGTTAGATTTAGCATAGCTAACAATGTATCTTTTCATTTCTCTTAGTATGGATGGAGACAATTCAGAGTCATAGATTTTATGTACATTGGTGATTGTGCCAGCTTTGTAAATATTGCTTATCTATTTCACTAGCAGTATAAGCAATTAGATTTAATCTACATCATATTGTGTTCCAGAATGATATTTGTCTTAAGTTAATCATTTGATTTGAGAATCTTTCTTATTTTATTTTTTTCTTAAATGGTAACTTGCAATCTGTTATATGAATTAGCACTGTGAATGAAAGAGGTTGTGTGTCAATCACAAGTTTACTTTGTTCTGCAGTTTTAGTTAACAAATTCCTTGGAAGGTACAAGTCTGGTTAAGTTAGATGAATTGCCATTATTTTCTGTTTCAAAGCTCTGATCTATCTTTTGTTGTTTCTTTAAAACCCCAGTTAGATTAGTTTTAGTTTAAGTCTGATCCCAGAACAATCCACAAGCTCAACACCAGTAGGCCCCTTGAACATTATTGTTACATTCACCAACTGAGCAACATTAGTAAAGTTGAGAACCAACTACAAAGACATTGGGAGCTAAGATATCCATGTGATCATCTTTCTCTTTTAGGAGAAACAAAATAGTAATATTTTGTTTATATGTTGCTGTGCTATTTGTATCGACAACAGTACCATGTTAGCGTGAAGGGAAGTAAGAAGAAATAAGACAATGACAAGATAATCCAACAAGCCAACTTTATTAGACATGATGATAATAATGATGATGATGATGATGATGATGATTTGCTTACCAAGGAGTTGGGATTTTAAAATGGCCAATTACCTTATGTTTGATAACACACATAGGTATGATGCATTAAGGTATAAAGAACTAGGATGAAGTTGTACCTAGTGTGATGGACTTTGAATCGACAAAAAAATAGGAGTATTCTTGTTCGCAGCTGACATACAGAAACCTTGATATGATACACTTCATAAATTTCAAACATCTCAGACCAAAACATGGAAAGGTATAACCTATCAATGCAATAGTCAACAAGCTACCCAAAACACCCTCCATACATACCAAACAAAGCAAGTATTCACCAAGCTATATTACAAGAATGCCCAACAAGCACAACAAACAAAAGATAATGATCAATGCCCCATTCCTTTCTCTCTAGATCATTTTGATTAGAAATCATAAATATTTCATTGGAATGAGCACAATAAGATAAATCAAAAAGAAAAGATCAAGTACACAAATAGCCCATGGGATTTGTTTTGATTAGGATAAGAATCCAAAGTGATTTTTCCAAAGATAATGCCCATTGTAGGAAGGATGCATCCTAGGACATGTTAGTGGATGGTGGAAAGTTGATAGGTTGTTTGAAAGGCTATTGATATAAGGTTGATTGACATCTTTGTGAATGATCAAGAGTTTGATTTTGCATTTAAAAGTTTGTTTTTTTTATTCTAATTTTGTGTTTGAATTTTCCTTTTGCTGATTGTTGTGGTTGTTTCTGTTTGTATTACCAAAGGGTGAGTGTGACAATTTTTTTATTATGGATGAAATTATTGTGGGTGAAGTGAAATGGGATGGATGTATTTTTTCAAATATTTGGATGTTTTTTATTTTTTGAAATATTTTGACATTGTTTTTGGTATTTTCAAGATTTTACAAATGTTTTTATTTTCGATTTTCTAATGTTTTGGGGTTTTGTGATATTTTATGAATATTTTTGGATTTTGTTTTTTTTTTAATGTTTGTGTTTTTTGTGTCTTGGGGGCTGATCAAAGATTAGCCTTGCCTATGTTTAAGTTCAGAGATGACATAGTTCAGATTCCATGTTTTTGACATTTTCTAATTTTATGAATGTTTTTTGGATTTTCTTGGTTTTTTGAATGGTTTGGATTTTTCACATGATTTTGATGATTTGGATATGGATATGAATGATGATATCAACGCTCTGTTGTGGGATTTTGTTGAAAACCAAGCTAAGGTTAATTGATCAAATCAATGGATTGATGATGATAACATTGTTGAGGATACACAACAATGCAAGGATAGTGTTTAAGAAACACAAAGACTAGAAAGGATATCTCGAGATGATGAGGGATTGATTGGGTTTGATTGATTAGGAATTTGAAGCCTGATTTGAAAAAAAATCATTTTGAATGATTTGATGTGACACTAAAGTGCGAATTAGATGCGACAAATATTTATTTTTTGGATTTATGTTTGATGAAAGATGAAGCTTGATAAGGAACATCTTCTTGTCAAAATATGCCATGGGCTAGTGATTCAGATTTTGGCTCACAACTACTTAACCAATTTGATTTCACATTTTTTCAATGTTTGAATCGCCACATAAGTTGGAAGATATAGATCAAGATTTGTTTCTAAAGCAAGATGTAAATCCTTGCCCTAGTGTCTAGCAATGTTTGAAATGTCATGGATGGATGTTGGATAGGTGTGTGGATAGATGGATATGGTAAGCATGCAAAGGATGCCAAGGATTATCTTGTGCTAACATAACAAGTTCAGAAAGAGGATGTTCATTAGATAATGTTGCATGGATATAGATAATGTTTGGTAGGATAGGATCAATGAAAGTGACTCATGTCAAGATGTTTACCATAAGCAAGTGTAAAGTGTACACCAAACCTTGTCAAGATCAAGATAATGTAGAAGATGAATCTAGATGGATGAAAATGGATTGACTAAATGGTTCATGGATGAATGGAATGATAGATTTATTATGGATGGGATGAGATGCTTTCTCCTAAATTAGCACATTCAGATGCTCGATTCTACACATGACACCTATTTTCTAGTTTTTGAGCATGGTACTTGTCCAAAGCACCACCCATGTGGTTTTCATTGGAGGACGATCTTTCTCTTTACTATTTTCAATCCTTTTTATATTTTTTTTTAGATTTTCATTTTTATTTTATTTTTTTGTATTTTTCTATGAAATTTTTTAAGTTCATGCTAAACCGCCTGGTGTTGCTGATGTAGATGCCCCTATCATAATGTTCCATCAATATCCTGCTTGAAGATATTGGTTTTCCAAGACACGTGCACTTGAATACAAGTTGTGAGATTCTTGATCTACTTTTTTGATACCAAGGTTAACTCTATCATTGTGCGTTCATCACGATAGAGTGCCTTCTGAATCCTTATGATGAAGGGTGGCTTCCAATACATGGTCAATGTGAGAATTTAAAATCATGTGTGGAGGTGTAGATGGAGTGTGTTTAGGAATTAAAGATGGTTGGTTGATAGTTTGGAACCTTTGACTCTCCAAACTTGGAAAGATGAGCAATGATGGGTGGATACGAAAGTGTTCTTGGAATTATGAACAACTACTTGATATACTTTGTATGTTGCTTGAGAAGCTTTCTTTTTATTTTGTGGACATCTTTGGTGGATACTTTTCCCCTTTTTATTTTCCCTCATAGTTTCTTTGACTAATGGATTTTGATAGGGATAATCTTTCTTTGTATTCTTTGTTATCCATTTGTATTTGATTTGTCCTTCATGCTTTGCTTATTTTTCTTTGATAATGTTCTTTGTCCTTTGATTCAAATATTTCTTTTGATGTTGGTCCCAATTCACTGATGGGGTGATGGGTGGATGAAGATTCATGACGTGGCTGGTTGTAGTATTTGCATCGGTTTCATCATAAGGACTCTTCGTGCTCCCTATGTTGATGTTTTCTTGAGACATAGTTCCCCCAGTATGGTGGTAGTAGCACCTTTGTTCCTTGATTCTTCCTATTTTGAGATGTCTTTTTCAGTAAGCATTCTTTGATAAATGACTACTGTAGTTGATGTTATTTCAATTTGTTGCTTTGCTAACTTTGGAATATTCTATTCGATCTGACTTATTTCCTTGACTGGAAAATGATGGATATCTTCATACATGATGTCCTCAGTCTAAATTTGGGATATATCTGATCCTAATGTTAAAAAATTTGTTTGACTGTAGGAATCAATAACCTACTCTTTTTGTGCAATAATATCAGGAGTAAAGGAATCGTATTTTTAATGAAGATCATCTACATTTCCATCCAAAGAAAGAATCTAATGGGTAGATAGAGGAGTATGTGCTATGTGGATTTGGATCAAAATTTGAGTTGAGGATTCCTTCAGTATTTATGACCATAAGGTCAAAGGATGTCGATATGTATTGGAAAGGGACATTGCTAAACTTTGGTGAAAGATGTTGATCATTTTTTGGAATAAATTCTTCAGATATGTTTTCTAATTCATTAGGTAATGTAGAGACATTTTCAACATGATAATTGGTTGATGGATTGTGGATTATGTCAATAGGATCAAATAACTCTAACACTCCTTCAAATAGATGACTAAAAACTAGCTCTTGATGTATGGTGAGTTGGTCATCAGATGAAGTGGAAACATCTTCCATTTACTCATTGATGGATGGGTCTTAATTATTGTTCTCATCAATTGTGGTGGAGATATTGTTAATTCTATCACTAGTGGTTGAATTCTAATTATTATCCCCAATAGCTATTACCTTTTGATCAATCAGGTCTTGGATGAGATTTTTGAGTTGAATACAATTTGATGTTGTGTGTTCCTTTATTTTGTGAAAATAACAAAGGTGGTTTTGATTGTGCCATGGTGGTTTCACTAAGGGCTCTTGATAGTTTCCATAGGTGGGAATTGTGATGATTTTTTCCCACACCAACTATTGCATGACCAATTCAATTGGTTTCCCAATTGGTATGTATTCTCATTTTTTACCCTATGAGACTTGTACTTTAAACTGACCTTGTGGTGATTGATTTTGGAGATTTGGTGATTGATCTTTGAGATGTGGAGGTTAGATTTGTTGTTGATGTTCTTTATCTTGATATCCAACTTCTTGACTTTGGAGATACTGTTCTTGATGTGGTTGTGGATGCAACTCAATGCTTTGATAACATGGTTCGACCAATGGGAGAGTGTATTGATTTTGGAGTGAAGATGTCTCTTGGCTCAATAATTCAACTAGGTTGGCAAGTGAAGAAAGTTGATCTAGAAAAATTGGATCTTGATTTTGATTTTGAGATAGCTGATTTGGATTTTATTCAAGAAAATTTTGAATGCACACTTGGGGTGTTTGCATGGGATCATGGATAAATTGAATTTGCAAAATCTTCTGATTTGCAATAGGTTGAAATTGAACATTGTTGTGGTTTGGAATCACATTTCCTTGATTTAGGTAACTTTAATTTTTCATGGTGTTACCTTCACTTGGATCCATACATGGAGTTGTTAACATATTGTATGGACTTTGAACAACATTTATGTGATTCAAAAACATATCTATTCCAAATTTTACCAAGTGTGGATTTGTAATGTTCATGTATGGTAAACTTTTACTTGGTATACTCACATTTTACATGTATGGATTTGGTGGGATGATGTTTTGTTGAAGACTCATGCATTGATTGATTGGTTGATAGATTTGTGAGTTTGGGCTTTGATGTAAATCTACCATAGGGAAAGATGTTCCAAAATTTAGATTAGGAAAACTCACATTTGTTGTACCATTGAAGTTTGTAGGAGGTAATCATACCATGTATGGATTGTATAAATGTGAGTTTTGATGATCCATTGGTTTTGTAAGGCTTTGATAATTTGGTTGATTTGGATTACTCATTATGTATGGAGAAAGTTTACATTCCATGTTCTTATTGTGTTTTGACCTTGTTGACCTCTAAGGAATTTAGGACCAATGATGAGATGAAGGATCAAAAAGGTGAATCATATGGGTGTTTGAACTTTTAGGAACTTTAGATCAATGCTAGACTTTAGGATTTTATTTTGATTGTTTTAATTGGATAATGAACTTGTGGATCCCAAGATGTTGGATGTTATCTTAGGATGAACTCATTCAAAAGGGGGATAATTTATTTAAGTGTGTGAGGAAGGATTCATCCAAACATACCTAACTAAACTTGAGTGATTTTAATTTGGTTTAAGGATGTACCCAAGTCTAGACAATGATGTTTCCAAAGCTCTAAAGTTTTTTGTGGGATCATGGGATTTATTGATGTTTGAGGATGGATTGAAGTGCTTGATTTGATCCTAAATGAAACTAACAAGGACCTTGTTTACAAGACCAAGACAGTGAAGAACATGCTTTTTTCCTAAGAGTAGTTCAAAACCAAAAGACCAATGTTTGCATGAAAACCATATGATCAAAAGATTCCAAGCACATGTGTGGGGTACAATTGTTTCTTAACTTTTCTTAATGAGTTATTTATATCACAAACACACTCTTGATTAACTTTTGAAACTAGATCTCCAATGTCTTAATTTTATTTCATCCCACAAAGTCCATTATGTGGAAATCTAGAAAATCAAGGAAATTTTTTCCTAATGTTGACCTTAGTAAGATAAAATTGAGATGAAATCCAAATGCTTAGAAACATATAAGGATAGAATCCCTAGGGCAAGAAATAGCATGTGAATTCATTCAAGGATGTTTACTTCTCCTAAAGGGTTTGAGATTTGATGTTGATGTTGAATGTTTGTTTTCTAATGTTTTTGATCAAGCAATGTGTTTTGATTTCAAGAACAATCAACAAACCTATGGATATTTGAGAAAATATTTGTTGATTCCCCACTTGGACAAGTCAAGGTATGCCTACTTTCAGCAGATGGTTAGATGCTTGACCAACAGGCTCCCCCTTATAGTGCACTCACTTCTTGGGTCATCCAATCATTAGTACCCATGATTCTTCCATGGCAAACTTTCCATCTCTACTAAAATTCATAAAATTTTGGGGTGGCTTCACAACAACCATTCTTGAACCAACAAATAGATTCGAATTTTGGCTTTTCTAAACAAGGGGTTTTAATTTGGGAATTCCATTTGTGGGGGACCATCCATGCGGCAAGAGACCATTGTTTCCCTTCTCATCAAAATAATCCTCGTGATATTGGCCTTTTTTCCACTATCCACACTTATATCTTGGGTGGAAGTCACTTGGATTTAGCGTGTTCCCAGCTAGGTCATTCCCTTGGGTGATTACTTTTTCCCACAAGGCAAGCCCTCTGAGATAAAAAAAAAGCAAGAAAACATATCCATACCTTGATCAATATTTGTTGCAAACCAAAGAGAGAGAATGTACGCAATATGCTCCACCCACACTCGCAAGATTTGTTCAATTCTTAATCCCAAATGAAATGTGGAGGAAATCACTTTACCCAACTTAAGATCACCAAAAATTCTTTTGATTCTCAAGATTGTCATGAGGCATGAGAGAAGCACATACATATTTTTGATGGTATTATTTTGGGTAAGTGATTACAAGACAAAGAAGCACATGTTCATTTTATCCTTTCAAAGAAATCATTTGATTCTTTTTTAGAGCACCAAAGGAAATGTGAGATTTCCTTGTTCAATTGTTAATCCTTAAACCAAATCTAGTGAGTTTGTCTAATGTTCTTTTGCTGGAATATGGCTTAGATAGATTAGTTTTGGCTACTTGTGTTGTCATTTATGGCAACCAGAGTCTATAGTTTGGTCCACAGTATCAATTGTGATCATACTAGAAAAATATCTAAGTCTTTGTATTTTATTGGTAGAGAAAGTCAAGAACAGGACATCTAGTCGATATGCTCACCAAATCACTCTTTCATTGTGCAGATCTTCAAGGAAGATTTATTAGCATGTATAGTATTCTACTAATGAATTTTTGTGGCATCGTATTAGTCATAGCTTGAGTCAAGAAGTTTGGTGGCATAGCTCATGATCTATTCTTCTATTGTGGTTAACATGCTTAAGGTAGTGAATCACAAATGTATGTCGAGTAATTATCTTTCTATCTCTTATTTTTTGGAACCTTGGTGTGGGTCCCTTCTATAAGTCTAACTAACTTATGAAGGTACGCTTCATTTTCAACTTAGATTTTTTGGGACGACATAAGTAGAAACATTGTATCTTGTTAAGAAGCTAACATGTATTGAATTCTTGGGTTAGTGGATATATAAGGAAGATTGATAAATCATTTTAGGTGTGTTTTTAAGTGTGATACAGTGTATGTATGCATGATATCCAACAAGAGTATGTTCAAAAAGTGTTATATCAGCTATTTGAATGGGAGAAAAGTGTTTGTGTGCAGAGTAGAGTAGGGCAGAATAGTGATCTGGTCAAGAGATCTGGAATAGGATTCTAAGCTTTATTGGAACTAAAATCTAGCATTTGTAGATGCTTTATTCATAGTTCAAGTTTTTGTAGTAATCTATGTTATATTTGTATGGAATTGAGCTTCTAACATTGAGTAGTGAGCTCTAGGTAGTGTGCCTAAATGCAAGTGCATTACCCTCTTTAATTTTACTTTTAACAGAGTAAAATTTTGTGGATTAATCTCCACTATGGTTTTTCCCCTAACAGGGTTTCCACGTAAAAATATTTGGTGTTATGGAATTCATTAATGTGGCTCCATGTTTTCATTTATTATGTGCTTCTAATGAGATATAAAAGTTCAATTATTGTTGTTGATGGTTTTAAATTTTATATTTAAGGTAAAAATTGTTGAACACTAATTCACCCCCCTCTCAATGTTCCTTGCATCCAAAAATTGGTATCAAAGGAAGGTTCCTCTTCTGAAGTTTAGCAGCTTGAGGTGAAATCTAAATTGCAATGGGTACTGGTCATCTTCAACAACAACTGATGGTGGCACTTGATGATCTTCTTCAATCCAAGGCAAATATCATGGAACTTAAAGCAAATCTTGTAGATGCCAAAAAAATTAATTCAATCACTGAAGGATAAGATAAATGACTCAAGGGAAAAGAGGAAGGAACTATGTGATCAATTGAATCAAACAAAGGTTTGGATGATGTGCATTTAAATAAAACCCTAAAAGAGATAACAGGAGAATGTGAGAAGCTGGCCAAGGACAATGCAACTCTAATACTTGAGATGGAATCTGTGGCAATGAAGCTTACAAAAGAAATTGAGCAAAGAAAGAAGAATGAGGAGAATCTAGCCCAGTCCCTAAGAGAAAAATTAGAAGAATCCAGAAAAGTTAAGAGTAGATCCATTCAATTAAAGATTGAACTACAACAGGAAAAAAATAATGAACATGAAATTGAGAGAAAGATTATCGCTCTTGGGAATGAGCTTTCTACTGCAAAAAAATTCAAGAAGTTCAAGATAATTTCTACCAAGCTTGAAGAAATAACTAAAAGTTAGAAGGATATAAATGATAAGCAAGGTATTGGATATGAAAAGGGAGAATGCTATGGATCTAATTAGAAGAATCCTAAAAGAAGAACAAAGGAAGAAGAAATCCTATAAGGAAACATAATGATCAAATATTTAATGGATATTGCTTTGCTTGTAATAAATTTGGACATATGGCTTCGTAGTGTAGGAGGAAGATAAGACCTAGTACTTTATCATTTTCTAGTCAATGTTTCAAATACAAGAAGTTTGGTCATAAGGCATTAGAATGCAGGAGTATGACTGTCAATACAAGTAGCATTAAATGCTATACCTATGGGAGATTTGGACATGTTGCTAATTAATGCAGGTCAGGTGGAAATCAGTGGAATGGTTGGTATAGGAAAAAAGGTCTGGTATGTTTCAATTGTAACAATCTTGGTCACACTACAAAATTTTGCTAAAACAGAAACCTGAATAAAAGAGGTTTGTTCTATTAAGGAAGAAATTCACAGAAAGACAATAAAGCTAAAGAAAAAGATTCTATGGAAGAAATAAAAGATCAGATGAAGAATACATAGGTAAAGTAAAGTGAAATTGATGAAGGAAATAAAGTTGTATCGGAAGCTCCCTTTGGTAGCTCATCTAGTAACTGATATCAAGCCAATGGCCTAGGGGGAGTTTTAATGAAAATATCTTATTCCCCCTATGTATTGCAGGCATCAAATTTTTGGATGTCATCACTCATTGGGTTATTCATTAATGGAAAGTACTAGAAATCATATGATGAATTGGATGAAATGGTAAAGGTCTATAGTTGAATTATCTACTTGTCTACATCTATAGTGTAACCGGTACTTCTAGGGAAATGCATTTAATGCAGAAAAAGTAAAGTTGGAAAAGTTATAAAAGGGAATTTTGAACCCTATTTCGACACAAAGCATTGAAGGAGAATATTTTGTGAGCACTTTTTGCATATTTCAAAGGAGTGAAAGATCACTTTGGTGGTGAATTTCCAGGTATTCCTATTAATCATTAATCTCACATCTATTCTGTAATTGGTGGTACTCTATTCGGAGAAAAACATGACAAAAATAAAAGGTACCTTAACCATAGATGAGTACAATATCCAGAAGATTAGAGATGAGAGAAATTTTTTGTCACTCACTAATTTCAAAAGGATTGAAGGATCAAAACACTAAAAAATTAGATATTTGGAATAATTACCCTCACTTCGACAATGTGGAAATAATTCAATTTTTACTAAATAAAATGGATGAAGATATTCTCACCTTGGATAAAGCATATCAAATTACCAAGGATGTGATTAGGAATTTAACTAGCTTATACAATTTTGGTGATGTGCCGAAGAAGAATTTGATTCGCAATGTGGAGGTTGAAGCCTTAACTAGAATAAAGGGAGACTTGAGGGCTCTAATAATTTCATCAATTAAAGATCATTTGATGAGGTATGTGGCCTATGGAATTTCATACAAGATTTATTTTAGGAACTGAGAAGGATCAACCTCAGTAGGTGTTGCATATATCACCCACAAAATAATAATTGAGAATGGGGACTTTAATCTGTGTAGTCTGTTGATGGACCAGCTAATGGGGAATGTCCAGTTAACTAAAGATATTGACTACCCATTTAGGTTTGGTACTTTGGCAATATGTATCCTGATGTACTTTCTAAATTGTTTGTCATTAAAGGATAATGTAGTGTGGAGAGAGAATATGCTAATTTGTAAGAAAATATTCAATCATTACACCTCTTTTGAAAATTGTGAACAAGTGTATGACAGTTTCTTTAGAAACATATTAGAGAGGTTTGGAGAAGGTGTTTTCTCTCTTCTAGAAAAAATAATTGAGGTTGGATCATCTTCTGGAATAGGAGAGAAAGAGTAGAAGAGAAAAAGAGATCCAACTAGTGTCACTCCTCCAGCACCCAAGCCTGCAAAGATTGAAGAATAAGGAAAAATTCAAGTGGTTGTGGATGCAAAAGATGAAGGTTCTGAAGAATATGTTCCCAAAGATCAACTGGATCCAAATCAACCGGAAGTAATAGTTGCTAAAGATAGTTCTTTGTTTAAGTGAAAGATAGTGCAAATCATTCAGGGCGAGGATGGTATGTAAAAGATATTCGGTATATGGGTGAATGGTCCATCCTTTGAGTAGGAATTTATTGAAAACACTCTGGCAAGGTACTTTATTGACAACAATATTGAGTTGGAAAGCCTACAGAATTTTCTCCTGGATGAACTGATTGAATGTGTGAAGGTATCTACAGAGTCTATGCCCCTGGAAAGGAATGAAGAAGAAATAATTTCTCATTTAAAAATGTAATTTAGAATATCTCTTTCTGGATTGAGAAAGAAGATGAGTGAGCTAATACTATGCATCGATTTAGCAAATAATATCCTTAACTATTGTTTAAGGTGGCCTAATGTGATAGGAAAATACAAGGATAAACTTGAAGAGATTGAAAGTGAGCTTGTTAAGGTTGGAAAAAATTATAATGTGCTCGTGGATAAGAATGGAGATGTGAAGAAGAAATTCAATGATTTATAGATTGAGCATGCAAAAGTTCATAATGCTAAGAATGTTCTCATCAATGCATTTTGGAAAGTTAAAGATATAACTAAAGGAAGACTAGAAAAAATCATTGAGATTCTTAAATCAGGAGAAAAACAAGAATATGCAATCACTATTCCCAAGCATCTTGTTCAAATAATCAACAAAACATTAGAGAACAGCAGTATGATCATTTTCATTAGGATTGCAGTGGATTTTTGAAAGAAATTCCTTCCAAAAATGAAAGCTAAGCATAAAATTATTTTCTAAATCTTTGCAGTAGTTGTCAAATTTTTATCATTTTTTGTATTTTTTGAAAGAATGAAGTATGGTAAAATATCTAAAGGGAGAAAATAAGGAATAGGAGTGTAAGAGGATGTTATAGAGATTTTTCATTGATGTGAAAGGGGGAGAAAATGAAGTGAAAATTTTCTTGACATCCTAAGGGGGAATAGGTGTTTTGGTTTTGATATATTTCTTTTTGGTTTTTGATACTTAGTAAATTTTTCACGAAGTGTTGCCATCAATGCCAAAGGGGGAGATTTTTGGCATATGGCTCAGAGAGATTAGTTTTGGCTACTTTTTTTTTCATTGATGTCAACTAGATTCTACAATTTGGTCCACAGTATCAGTTTTAATCATACTGGAAAAAGATCTAAGTCTATATTTTATCGGCAGAGAAAGTCAAGAACAAGAGATATAGTTGATATGCTCATCAGATCACTATTTTTTTGTGTAGATCTTCAAGGAATATTTCCTAGCACATAAACTATTCTACTAATGAAGTTTTGTGGCATCATATTAGTCATAGCTCGATTCAAGAGGTTTGGTGGTATAATTCATGATCTATTCTTCTATTGTGGCCGAAATGCTTAAGGTAGTGAATCACAGTTGTATGTCAAGTAATTATCTTGTGATCTCTTATGTTTTGAAACTTTGGTATGGGTCCCTTCTATAATTCTAGCTGACTTATGAAGGCACACTTCATTTTCCATTTAGAGTTTTTGGGCCAACATAAGCAAAAACATTGTATCTTGTTAAGAAGCTGAGATGTATTGAATTCTTGGGTTAGCGGATATATAAGGAAGATCAAAAAATAATTTTAATTTTTTTAAAGTGTAAGACAATGTTTGTATGCAAGATATCCAACAAGTGTGTGTGTGAAAAGTGTTAGATCAGCTATTTGAAGGGGAGAAAAGTGTTTGTGTGTTGAGAAAAATAGGGTAGAAGTACAGAACAGTGATCTGGTCAAGAGATTTGGCATAGGATTTTGAGCTATACTGGAACTAAACTCTGGAATTTGTAGATGCTTTATTCTTAGTTCAAGTTTTTGTAGTAATCTATGTTATATTTGTGGGGCAATGAGCCTCTAACATTGAGCAGTGAGCTCTAGGAAGTGTGTCTTAATGCAAGTGCATTCCCCTCTTTATTTTTACTTTTAACAGAGTAAGACTTTGTGGATTAATCTCCATCATGGTTTTTCCCCTAACATGGTTTCCACGTAAAAATATCTAGTGGTATCGTGTTCATTAATGTGACTACATGTTTTCATTTATTATGTGTTGCTAATGAGATATAAAATTTCAATTATTGTTGTTTATGGTTTTAAATTTGTTAGTTAAGGTAAAAAAATTTGAACACTGATTCACCCCCCCTCTCAGTGTTCCTTGCATCCAACACTTTCTAATCCTTTTTTGTTATTCTTTTTAGAGCCCAAAAGGAATTTATTGAGTCCTAAAAGCATGAAACATAGCAAATCCTTAGAAGAGGGATTATAATTTCTCCCCAAAGTGTTTAAAAAAACTTGATACAATCATGTGATAGTGCTTTTTCTTTCATTTCCATGCTCTGTGATCCTTTAAAACCTGCAATACAAGCTCCAAATGTTAGATGAAATTAAGAAACAAGAATATATGAGGGTTAGAAAAATGATTAAGGATAAAAGCCTAAAATTTAGACCAAGTTTCATTCTGATTTCACAATAAGTGAAAATTTGGAAATTTTAACTCTATTAAAGTTGATAAAAACCTACACCATTGGATACCTTATGAAATTATACCCCATTCAAAAAAAAAATCTCTGAAAAGGACTAAAAAATGACCAAGATACTACCATTTTAATATTGAATTGAAAAGCAAGAAAGAAAAGGTGGTTCCCTTTGTAGTGGTGCTATTTAGGTCCAAATAGTGACACATATGCAAACAAAGATATTGTTTGGGTTCAAATAGCGATGCATATGCAGGCAATGACGTTGTTTTCATTCAAACAAGGATGTTGGAACAAAAGCAGTGTTGTTTGGGGTCCAGCAGTGTAGTTTGTAGTTTGGAGTGGTGTTGTATGTCACCACTTCACTGGTAACAACTTGGTATGGTGCCGTTGGACTGTGAGTGGTGTAGTTTGTAACACCCGACATGCAAACCCCAGAGAACACACACATAGCAAGTAATTTTTTTTAAAACAATACAATTCACTACCTATAGCTATATTCAATGATCACACAAGCTACAAGAAAAGATAGAAGTGAATTACTAACTTTGGCAATAGAGTCTACTTACTTAGTTCAGCTTAACATACCTCTTACATTCTATTTTATTGACAAGTCCTTGCTCCCAATGCCTATACCTACAAGGTCTACATGACTTGGCACACACATCAGATCAAAGATAGTTAGCACATGATCACTAAGAGAAGCTATATAAATCAATGGTAGTTTTTACGTTATCAAAAATAAATGACAAATCTCAAACAAGACTCAGGAGAATAGTCCTAGGGGCCCGACCTAATGCCTCGGGGGCTCATCACTCGATTGCCTTGCCTACGTATATAATTCATAGAGGCACCGTAGTTCGACAACTTGAGCTACTCCAACTCATTGACTGACCAACCAAGGGTTCACTCATAAGACTTTCAAGGAGGAATCTACTCCAACACAAAAGTAACACAGCACCACAAATACACGCTAAACTCAAACCTCTATTCATAAGCATTATGTGACCCATACAAAATTACATACTAGAAGAGTGGGTATGCAACCCTTTCTAGGGTCCATCACCCCAGACAGTTTCTTAGGTGGCTGCCACCCACTTAGGTGAAGTCGAAGACTGCTGAACTAGATAAGCATATTCTTGCAAAAATAAAATAAAAATATCCTACTCAAATATTTATTCATACTTGCACGAGGAAGGTCACAAGGCATAACAACATTTCCTTTTAGCTAGATAGCTCACGATAAAACATGTACTTATATATATTATAGCTATCCACCATGAAAGAAAATAGTGATTTCACATCATTCTTGATTAACAAACAAACAGTTAGTATAGGTAAACTTACAATAGATATCAACTCCTTATCACTAGTCAAACACTACTCAATAAACCAATACTTAAAACTTAAACATTCAACGATATCAATTTATAATATACAAATTGATGATTAATGTATGAAAACATTTCAAGGGTCATTCAAAATGAGAATTCAACAATATAATATCAACATTTGAATTATATGATAGTACCATTTACAATTATAATCAAGACAGTAATCTACACTTGAACTATGTTATCCTTTACTATTTCTTAGCTCCTATTAACTAGCATTCCCTTAAACATATCAATCAATCATCTTTAGAACCCATGTATAGCTAATAAATTGAACTAACATAATATATGCAATTAATAAGGTTGAATCTTAAAGCTATCTAAAACTATAGTTCATCAGTTATTGTTCCAATATTAATAATTACAATGAATAAATATGAGTTTGTAGATATTCTAATTGGTATAAGTATATCAAGTAATGGTAATGGATAATAAGCTAGGTTTATCACATCATAACCTAAACGATGAATTTTCTAAACCAACAATAAATGAATATCACACAGGCCTATTATAAAAACCAAGTAACCAATAATATACTGATTTTAATTTAATAAACCATACCTGCTAAGTCCACATAAGGAAGAATCTAAAATGATCTCTATTTTATCAAGATATTTCTTAGTTGGGCAATTCTACAATCCACAAGTGAAATCATTTAAGAGTTCTCACTAAAACCAAAGATCCAAGAATTAAATTAATATGATCATTAAAATATTTTGACCTCCAATATAACCAATTACAATTGTCTCGATATAAACCATACAATAAATTAAGGCTTATTTTCTCCAATATAACCAATTACAATTGTCTTGATATAATCCACAACCAACGAAATAAAGCAAATTTTCTGTTTAAAAATATTTATTCAACCAAATCAAATAATAACATAATGTCTTCAAAAAATATAAATCCCTATATATAAACATTATCTAACATTTTAAATAATATACAAAAATTACATTTATTTTTTTTAAAATATAATAACTTAATGTTAACATTAAATAATCACAATTACTTTTTTAAAAATAAAATAATATTAATTAAAATAAATAAATATATATATATATATATTTAAATATAAAATATATAATAAAACAAAATAAAATTAAATAAATAAATTAAATAAATTTAACTTTAAATTAAATAAAATTAAAAAGTGGTTGTCATTGCAGTCCTTGCAAGGACTGCGCTCGGCAGTCCCTGTAGGGACTGCGGCGCACGACAGTCGAGACTGTCGTGCACAGCAGTCTTCAAGACTGTTGTGCGACAGTCAATCCACCACACAAGAACTGTGGGGGGTTCGGCCAATGCCATCCCTCCCCAAACTAATAAATAATTTATTTTATTTTATTTTATTTTTTTATAAATTTTATCCTTTATTAAAAAATATCAGTCCGTCCTAGACACAGATTCTGACGGCCATTACGGCCAATAAAATTCAATTTTAATTAAAATTACAAATATTTACAAGCACAAAAATAATTAATTTATATAAATATATACGAAATTTGTATATACATATATATATAATATATTTATATACACTTTTTAGATGAATAAATATCTTGTTACAGGTATGGAGGACAGAAGAACAACAAAATAAAGTTAACTTATTTTTTATTTTTATTTATATATATATATATAAATGATATATTTTCATAATCCACAAAACAAACTGTCTTTAGAGATAATTATGTATATTTTCAAAAGAAACACACAAAATCAATTTAAGGCATAGTTTATTTTCATAAACACAACATTATTTTCTGAAAGCTAGATTGAAGGAAATATTCATAGAATAAAATTTTTATAGACAATCTTTATTTAATTTCTACAGTAATTTTCACTTTTCAATAATTTCTCTTTTCTAAGGTTTCCTTTTTCTTTCACCACTTAATCTGATTATTTTTTTGTTTTCATAAAATCAAAAGTCCAGAGAAGAAATAGATAAACCCTGGAGTCCTACGCTTTTTTGAAAATCTGATGATGCCTGCTTGATACCGATACCTCTACGAAGAGCCTCTAGTTCCTGCTTTGAAAACCGTCTCCAGAATACCGTACACGAATTCGAATCTCAACCTTTGTTCAAAAGGCTCTCTCTCCAGAATAACACCAGTAACAGATTGAAAATCCCTTTCTAAAACTCTCCTCAAAACATAGCAAAAGATCGAAATATCTTTCCCCCCAAAAACTTCTCAAAGACTCAACAGTATAGAACAATTAACTTGCACCCTTATGTCTCAGCAATCCTCTTTGTGTGAAAAACTTCTAAAAAATTTTATTAAAAAATAAAAGATATTACAATTTCTTCCAAAATCTCTCCAAAATCATAAATAAAAGAAATTATATTTTTCAAAGCAAGCTTTTCAGTTAACTATCAAATCACATTCGCTCTTTCATCTTTTCATTCTTTTATTTATTTATTTTTCTATTCCACAATACTTTTTGTTTTAATTTCCGTTTTTTTTTTTTTTTTTACAACTTTACTTGCAAAGCACATTATCTAATTAATTTAAATAATTTATTCTAGCAATTATCCTCAACAAGATAATTAATTAAAATAATAAACACAATTTAGTATTTAATTAACATTTATTAAAATACGTGACTTTTTAAAGATAAATAAAACATTTAAATATTTAAATACAATTTAATCTAACATTTTAATAAACAATATTACCCTTATTTAATTAATCCAATCACAACATATAAAATACCATTAGAAGCTCTTGTCCCATCTTCCTCTTCTGATTCCTTAGTTAGACTACCTGCACATCCTAGGTGAGAATGGAGGGGTACTACATCCTCCCCCCCTAAAACTCGACTTACTCCTGGAAGTCACATGGCTGAAAATGGAAACATAACCACATTAGTACCAAAATTTCTCTAATCTATAATTGATGTACACCCTCTTTCTCAATCATTACAATTAGAATCTTGGAGAACAGGAGAGTCTTGGAAGTGCGAGGAGGGGAGATGTTGCGGCAAAACCCTGCTCAGAGTAGAGAGTGCTTGCAAGGCCCTCCTTCGAAGGGGGGGAGGACTATCTTGTGACCTAAAGTGGAGGGGACCGCATGAGGCTGGTTTCACAGAGCAACGAGAGCCTCCCTCTCCCTACAGTGGAAGGATAACGAGCTGCTTGTCCCTCTCCCCACAATCCTCCACTCTTGCTCCTCCTCGGACTTCAACCTTTATTAAAAAAGTTGTAATACCCGACGTGCAAACCCCAGAGAACACACACATAGCAAATAATTTTTTTTAAAACAATACAATTCACTACCTATAGCTATATTCAATGATCACACAAGCTACAAGAAAAGATAGAAGTGAATTACTAACTTTGGAAATAGAGTCTACTTACTTAGGTCAGTTTAACATACCTCTTACATTCTATTTTATTGACAAGTCCTTGCTCCCAATTCCTATACCAGCAAGGTCTACATGACTTGGAACACACATCAGATCAAAGATAGTTAGCACATGATCACTAAGAGAAGCTATATAAATCAATGGTAGTTTTTACGTATTCAAAAATAAATGAAAAATCTCAAACAAGACTCAGGAGAACAGTCCTAGGGGCCCGACCTAATGCCTCAGGGCTTATCACTCGATGACCTTGCCTACGTATATAATTCGTAGAGGCACCATAGTTCGACAACTTGAGTTGCTCCAAATCATTGACTGACCAACCAAGGGTTCACTCATAAGACTTTTGAGGAATCTACTCCAACACAAAAGTAACACAGTACCACAAATACACGCTAAACTCAAACCTCTATTCATAAGCATTATGTGACCCATACAAAATTACATACTAGAAGAGTGGGTATGCAACCCTTTCTAGGGTCCATCACCCCAGATAGTTTCTTAGGCAGCTGCCACCGATTTAGGTGAAGCCGAAGATTGTTGAACTAGATAAGCATATTCTTGTAAAAATAAAATAAAAATAGCCTACTCAAATATTTATTCATACTTGCACAAGGAAGGTCATAAGGCATAACAACATTTCCTTTTAGCTAGATAGCTCATGATAAAACATATACTTATATATATTATAGCTATCCATCGTGAAAGAAAATAGTGATTTCACATCATTCTTGATTAACAAACAAACAGTTAGTATAGGTAAACTTACAATAGATATCAACTCCTTATCACTAGTCAAACACTACTCAATAAACCAATACTTAAAACTTAAACATTCAATGATATCAATTTATAATATACAAATTGATGATTAATGTATGAAAACATTTCAAGGGTCATTCAAAATGAGAATTCAACAATATAATATCAACATTTGAATTATATGATAGTACCATTTACAATTATAATCAAGATAGTAATCTACACTTGAACTATGTTATCCTTTACTATTTCTTAGCTCCTATTAACTAACATTCCCTTAAACATATCAATCAATCATCTTTAGAACCCATGTATAGCTAATAAATTGAACTAACATAATATATGCAATTAATAAGGTTGAATCTTAAAGCTATCTAAAACTATAGTCCATCAGTTATTGTTCCAATATTAATAATTGCAATGAATAAATATGAGTTTGTAGATATTCTAATTGGTATAAGTATATCTCACATCATAACCTAAACGATGAATTTTCTAAACCAACAATAAATGAATATCACACAGGCCTATTATAAAAACCAAGTAACCAATAATATACTGATTTTAATTTAATAAACCATACCTGCTAAGTCCACATAAGGAAGAATCTAAAATGATCTCTATTTTATCAAGATATTTCTTAGTTGGGCAATTCTACAATTTACAAGTGAAATCATTTAAGAGTTCTCACTAAAACCAAAGATCCAAGAATTAAATTAATATGATCATTAAAAGATTCCAACCTCCAATATAACCAATTACAATTGTCTCGATATAATCCACAACCAATGAAATAAAGCAAATTTTTTGTTTAAAAATATTTATTCAACCAAATCAAATAATAAAATAATGTCTTCAAAAAATATAAATCCCTATATATAAACATTATCTAACATTTTAAATAATATACAAAAATTACATTTATTTTTTTTTAAATATAATAACTTAATGTTAACATTAAATAATCACAATTACTTTTTTAAAAATAAAATAATATTAATTAAAATAAATATATATATATATATATATATTTAAATATAAAATATATAATAAAACAAAATAAAATAAAATAAATAAATTTAACTTTAAATTAAATAAAATTAAAAAAGGGGCGTAAATGCCTTGAGCCTTTACGCCGGACTACGTCGGACCACGTGAAGGGCTCTTGATGCGGCGGTGCACTGCATACTGTGACTCTTTAAATCAATGTGCCAGCAAGACCCTTCACATTCGGCCGATGCCGTCCCTCCCCAAACTAATAAATAATTTATTTTATTTTATTTTATTTTTTTATAAATTTTATCCTTTATTAAAAAATATCAGTCCGTCCTAGACACGGATTCTGACGGCCATTACGGCCAATAAAATTCAATTTTAATTAAAATTACGAATATTTACAAGCACAAAAATAATTAATTTATATAAATATATACGAAATTTGTATATACATATATATATATAATATATTTATATACACTTTTCAAATGAATAAATATCTTGTTACAGGTACGGAGGACAGAAGAACAACAAAATAAAGTTAACTTATTTTTTATTTTTATTTATATATATATATATAAATGATATATTTTCATAATCCACAAAACAAACTGTCTTCAGAGATAATTATGTATATTTTCAAAAGAAACACACAAAATCAATTTAAGGCATAGTTTATTTTCATAAACACAACATTATTTTCTGAAAGCTAGATTGAAGGAAATAGAATCCATACCATTTCATGATTCCATTGCATCCTAGGAGCATGATAATTATTCAAGCCTATCTAATGATGACCTACCTTCTCATGATCAAGATATGCTTTCTACAGAATCTCATGATTCCCTTCCTCATCAAGATCAAGATATGCTTCCATCTGAGGATATCCCTTCATTCCATGAGGATGTTCATCCTTCTCAAGATCAAGATATGCCTTTCACACCACTACATGATGATTCCACACCTAATAAAGAGCAAGATACTCCATCTTCTACACCTCATGATCCTTTTCCAAGTCAAGATCAAAACACTCTAGGTATGTGCAGGATCATCATGGAAAAAATAGGCCCTTAAGTGGCAAAAAAATTAGAAAAATCAGAGTTAGGCAACTTGATATAAAAATTTGAATAAGTGATCTATATTATTTCAAATATATGTAAGAATAGAATCTATAGCAAATTGAATGTAGTTTAAACTACTAGGTTTGTTTAAAAAAAATCTATTCATTGAAATTTGGAATTTCAATAGGTGGTACTTAAATTTTAGGGAAAAAAATAAAGTAAGTGTTTATGCGACCACCCTAACCACAATAAAATGATAATATTTTTTTATAATATTTTAGATATAAGTAGAGGATTCATGCCCCGATGTGATGCATATTTTTTTTTAATTTTTTCCAAGTAAATAATTAATTATGATTTTTTTATTACAACTTTTTAATATATAAAAACTTGTGTCTGACCACCTTAACTTGGTCAAAACTTCATGAAATTCATTTTTTTTAATCCTATAGTCTGTGAAGCATAGAATGTGATGCATGTTTTGGATTCAAAAAATGTGATAACATTTGAAAGCTATAGATGTTTTTCAATCAACCTATTAATTAGCACTTTAGTCATAATTTGAATAGAAAATGAATAATAATTGCTTATTAAATTCAAAATAAAGAATAATTTATATTGGTGGAAAGCTGAGAATCTCCTTTAAAAACCCTTTTTATTTCATCAATTTTGGGTTAAAATATAGTTGTCAACCACATACCCATCATATTGCCACTTTTTGGCCCATCATGATCCTGTACATACCCCTCCATCACCCCCATGTCAATATCCTATCACACTTATACTAGCCATCCATGAACCCCACACCTACAAATTGGGATCCTCCACCTTTATCTGCTCTAGTTTACTTCCAACACCTATCCTTTCATCCATATCATATCCTCCCCAAAATGGACTTGCATCTTGTTTCACAAATAATACATATCACATTGGTAAACAAATGTGTCAAAGTATGAACTACAAAGGAAAAGGATTAGGCCTTCATGAACAAGGTATCCTAGAACCCCTTTTTGCTCAAGAAAACCCATATTACAATGTCCTTGGTTATACACCTAAGTGTCCATGTCCATCAAACCTACCATCTATCTTAGGTCCTCATCCTAATCCACCAAACCTTCCATCTATTCTAGGTCCTCATCTTAGTTCATCAAGCCTTCCATCTATCCTAGGTCCATATCTTATTCCTCAAGAACAACAAAGGCACACATCCTTGATGCCCTTTCAAAATTCTACCTCCAACAACTCATCCATGATACCTCCATACCATTCATCTCCATCCATCTCTCCTATTGCTCTTGGAAACAATTTGGGTGCCAAATGTCAAAAAATTCCATATCAAAATCCACATGTATCAAAGGATCAACATGTCTCCTCGAAGAGACATACAAAAATAAAAGAAAATTTGATCCACAATCAAAAGAAAATAAAAAAGGCCACAAATGCCCATCGAAGCAAAAAGAAAAATTTCCAAGACCACAAAGGTCCATAAATCAAAATGAATTTTCAAAAGGCCACAAAGGCCCATCAAAGCAAAAGGAAAAAATCCTAAGACCACAAAGGTCCATAAAGAAAAAAGAAAAATATCAAAGGCCACAAAGGCCCACAAAGAAAATATCAAAGTCAAAAGTCATGTGGATTCCAAAAAGTCTCATATAAGCAATAAAATCTAAATTGGCATCCAAATTTGCTAATCCAAAAGCTTTCTCCAATTTTCCATCTAAAAACCTATCACCTTCTAAATCCATTTTTCCTCCATCACTTCACCATCCTTCAAGGTGTGTGCCAATGTTGACCTTGCAATCCTTTCCATCTATCCATCAACAAGTCTTCCCACCTCCTATACATTATCCAACATTCATCCTCCATTATTCTCCTTTAATCCAAACCTTTGGATAAGTCCTTATTTTCTTCCATCATACCTTTAATAGGCCAACATTTAGGAGTCTAATTCCCATTTACCATGGTTTATTAAAGGGATATTTGGTCGTGAAACTTGATGCTTAAGTCCTTCCTCCACCTCCCTATTATCCATATCCTATTTTCTATATTCCTCTCACACTCTACACCTGGGGGAAAGTTTTGTCCATCTTATCATTCCTTACATTTCCACCTTTAATCTTGATAGGGTTAAGGATCTCCTTGAACATCATATATCTTATCCTATACGCTTTATCCATATCTTTCATATCATATCCTTCGCCTTATCCATATTTCATCATTTAGTCTAAATACATCCTTTCTTCCTTTCCTTGGTCTTGATGAGGAATAGAGGAAAATTACTTGGGCCTTGTGTTCGTATCTTATCTAGTTGATCTTAATCATCCCATTCATTATTCTTATCCTCACATTTTCTTCCATTCCATATCTTCTAGCTTATCAAAATCCATGTCCCATTATATTCCTTTGTTCTTGATGAGATTAGGGAAAAAATTTATCATATCATTTCATCTTAAACGTCCTGGAAAAATACACAAAAAATCAAAAAAGTAAAAAAAACAAAAAAAAAAGAGAAAAAGAGAAAAATACAAAAAAATCAAAAATAAAAAAAATCTGAAAAAGTGCAATAAAAATAAGTAGTGAAAACTTGGCAATAGGTGCTATTTGTGATAGGTTATATTTTCCATCTATTTGAGCATACCAACCATTTGCTTTTGCCATTTTCTTTTTCCATCATTCTACCTATCATCAGAAAGCCTCATGTACATATCCTGGCATTGCAGTCGTGTCTCACCCTAGATTGGGGGAAAAATCCTGATCTCACTATGGGAAAATAAAATTTGAGCTTAAATCAACAGACAAACAACACTTAGACAACATAAAAAACACAATGATCATAGTGCAAAACCCAACATTGGACATCAAGCACAATCATGAACACATCAACCATCCCTATCAAACATCAAAGAGCTAAATGGATCAAATCAAAGAAAAAATTTAAATGGATGATCTTCTAAATCATGGCTTTATCATGTTGGCATGTTTATTCAACTGTGGTACTTTGAATTTTATTATCATATCTCTAGAGCACCTCGATGATTTTTCTTTGTCTGTTGTCTGTGAGTTGATCACTATTACTATGCAAATTGTTGTGGGACGTGCTCTATAAAGTATCACTAATGATATTCTGAATTTGCATAGGAATATGGTTAACTCTTGTTTGTTTACATAGTGAATACTCAAGTCATCTTGGTTCAATTATACTAAGATGCTTGTGTTAACTTGCAATATCAAAAATCATGAAAGTAGTACTAAGGTCATCATGATCTAAATTATGCCATCAATGCTTGTACTCACTTTCAACATTTTAAAGGCTCAATGATGATAAAAAGTATGACAAATCAATTGTTACAATGACAACATCTGCATAATAGATATGCATGGTTAAGTTAGATTGCATCCCTATTAATTTGTATTTGTATTTAGGGGTTTTCCAAAGCTGAAACAATTTCACAATGATGTCATCTCTATTATTAATGGATTGAACTTACACTTGACATTACCAAAAACATATCATTCTCATATAGTTTCATAATCATTTGCATCATCATTTGCATACATTAGAAAGCATTATCACATCACATATACATTATCACATCATTCATCCATCCATACATTAAATCAAAAAACACAAAAAGAAGTGCATTGCATCTCACTTGCATAATCAAGATCATTTCATCTATTATTAATGGATTAAGAAATGGTCCATTAAGAATATTGAAAGACATATCTAGTAGAGTAATATTTCCAAGAAGAAAAATTTGTTGAGGAACATGACCATTTTTATGAACACCTAAAACTAGTAGTGAAGATAGATTTGCTAGGGTGTATGGAATACAACCTATGAATTTTTTATTACTCAAATCCAAGACTGACAAAGGACTAACTAGATTAGCATAATCATCACATGAATATACATAAACATCACACATCATTTGAATAATCAAATACAGATCACATTGCATAAAACATCATTCATAAAGCATCATAGAATCATAACACATGTTTCATCATTTGCATCCATACCATATCATACCATCATCATATAAGCATCACATAAGCATCATAACATAGAAATTAAATGCATCAATCATGGGCATCCATCATGAAATCATAAACATATGTAGATCACTAATCTTTTTTGCATATCATATAAATCTCAAAATAACAATTTCAAGTATACAATGATATCCAAATGTGTCAAAGAGATACATCAACAAAGTGGCAGAAAACAAAAAATCACTGATTGAATAAGTGTATACATCAAGTATCAATACATCATCAAGTCGCAGTACATTAATCAATCATATACTAGGGCATATCAATCAAAGATGATAAACCACATCGATTGATAATATCTAAATTGGCCTACACCAGATGCGAAATCATGTCCCACATCTTTAGGAAGTGTTCCCTAGACTAAAGAATTCTAAAATCCTCTGGGGCATATATCCATCATCACCTAAAAATCAGCATCTAGGGCATCAAATTTTTTTTTGCCAACATCAACAACAATTTTTTCTTTGAAGCAACATGTAAACACATTACTTCAAAGAGGGGGACAATATATTTACATAAAATCGGTCAAGACAATTAATTAATTAATTACTAGTTATTTGATTAATGACCCCTTTTATTTCATCTACTTATAAATAAATTCTCAATTTATATATAAAGTTCACACTTTTCTAAATTCTTCATCTTAAATCACATTCTTCTAAATTTAATTAAATAAACAAATGTCAATAGTTCATTTTTATTTAATTAAATATCTTCTCACTAAGTTTGAATAATTCTAAATTCAAATTTAGTCACATGTCTACAACACTTTTTTCCACATCCTCAAATGTCACAAGTATTTAAATATGTCTAATATTTAAATTTCCAATTTTAATTTAGGCACATGTTGAACACTTGGCAATCTCACACACTTTATTCTCTCATACATTTGGCATGTTGTCTATGGTCAAGGGAACATCCTCCATGATTCTTCCATCTCCACTGTTCATCTCTTATGTTTGAATCGTGACCATTGATTGTTGCCACATCACAAGATGCTTTGGAAATCCTATAAATACAACCTCTTGCTACAACATTTGAAAATCCCATCTTTGAGCAAACTTATTATGCAAAAAACATTTTGTAGCATTTAGAGTTTAAGCATAGGGTATTGGATCATTTTAGCAATTTGCATTGTTTTATCATTCTATTTTATAATCATGGATTAGCTTCATAGTTGCATTATAGTATTATCATCTTAGTTTGCATATCACTTTGCATCATATACTTCAACATCATATCCATTGTCATTATCACCATTATCATTTGCAACATTCAATATCATGTAGGAATTTATATTTTTGCATCTTAATAGCATCTCATTTCTTAGGTTGTCATTGAAACCAGTCATAGTGCATATACAAATCTGAGAGCACTAATGATTTAAAGGATCCTTAAGAATAGAGAACAATGGAATGATTTTAGAGATTTTCTTTGTTTTAATTAGATTAGTTTTATGATTCAAATCTTTAATGTAATACGTCTCATTGAGTTTGTGTCTTATTTATTGATTTACTAACTCCTACAATTCACACATACACAACTCACACTCCCTTCCAATATTGTGGGATTAAACCCACCATAGTTCAACCACCTCCACAAAAATGCACCTGCACTACAATTTGAAATACCAAATAAATCTTTTGCATACAAAACATCATTAACAAACTTTGTTTGAACAAACTTATTCAAATTATGCAAATCATCATCTTTCTTAAATTTAATAAAATATAAATCAATATTATGCTCCACTGTAATTATTTCATCTACACAAAATACACTCTCATCTTCATCATAAAAATTAAAAATATTTTGTATTACCTCTTTCTCTACAACCTTTTTCTCACCACCATCTACTACCATATTTCTTTTGCCTTCAGTCTCAGTTGCACCTTCATTTTCTAATACTTTCAAGTCCTCCAAAGGATACTAACCCACTATTACAACATCATTTTCCTCTTTGTTTGTTGCATGAAATAGAAGAAAATATTCTCATTTCAATAGAAATAAAACTTAAGTACTTGCACTCCCTTTTTTTTAATTAATACAAAATAAAATAAAAGAGAATGGCAGTCATAAGTTGTCCAAAAGAATAAGTTACATAACAGAGGACCAACCACACTCAATTAATTAGACAACCCTACCAGACAAGGACACACAATTTTCAAAATTTCTAAGAAAACTACCTAATGTGCATAAGTGTTCCATTTAGGATCTTTCATTTATTATAATTGAAAGGAAATAAAAATGATTTAAATTAAAGTTAAATAAAAGGAATTGATATTTTAAAAATATTTTTCTATGTTTTGGGTTTATTTTAATAAAACATAATGAAAGTATATGTAAACAAATCTTATATTTTTATATTAATTTTTATTTATATGATTTCAATACTTTTTTATTTATGAGGGTCTAGATAGGATAGATAGGGACTCGACAATATAGTTAGAGGTAGGTAGGGTGGGGAAGATGGGGGAGGTGGGTAAGTGAGGTATTGGGTAAACCATAGTCTTCTAGAAGGATCAACAATAAATAAGTACAAAAATATGGGTTGGGCCCTATCGATTAGAGTTCTAACCTCGAACATAGCTCACTTTTATGAACTTTTATTTAAATATATTTCTACAAATTCATCATTAACTATTAATCATTTATTTCACTTGGGGATGATGTTAAGAAACCCCCACTAAGAAAAGGTATAAAAACCTAGTGAATTTTGCATTATTTCCAAAAAAATATTAATTCTATTGGTTAATTTCATTTTTTAACTAATTTTACTTGAATTCCCCTCTTCCTTGGGTTGCACAAGGCTAGTTGGAGTTGTATTTCCCACTTTCGTTGACACTTCACTTGGAAAATTGAGCCCTTCCAAACCATGTTGCAAAAAACTCCTTTTGAGATAGGATGGATAAAGCCTCCCACATGATGACATTAAAGGTAGCTTTCCTCATTTGATCAACTATTATAAAGGGAACATTACTAACCTTTGAGGAAAATTTTAGAATAGAAAGATACAATTTTTTTGATGGGATAAACTGGGGTTGACCTTGTGCTTTGTTACCCTTACCAATTGTTTCACAAATGATTGCCATTGCACCAAAAGATCAACCTTTTAATGCCTAATACAACCAACAAAGTTAATGAATCCATGGGAGGCAATTGATCCATGTCACAAATCCAAGTGTTGTGCTGCAAAACACAAGGAGACTAAGGGCGAGCACCTTGCAACAATCCCCCTAGCACAAGCGAGGAGTTCAAATAGTGACCCAAGCTCTAATACCAATTGTTGCATAGAAAATTGTCCTTGCACCAAAAGATCAACATGTTAATGCTCAATAAAACCACCAAAGTTAATGAATCCACAAGGGGAGGTTAAGCCATGTCAAGAACCTGAGCATTGTGTTGCACAACACAAGGTGACCAAGGGTGCACACCTTGCAACACCAACAATCTAATTTCATTTTAGCATATTTTTCTTACCTGCTATACTAGAAACTATAGTATCTTGGGGTGGTTGGGATGTTTATGCCTATCCAACTATGAAAAATGTTCCATTATCTATTGCTTTTTTATTCAACCTTGTGTTTTAGGGCACTACATCAATGCTTAATTGGTTTAGGCCACACAAATCTACCTCATGTTAGTTAACCAATGTATATTCTCCTAGCATGTGATCTTGCCTATTGGCAGTTGCTTGGTTACATCAAATTATTTTCTTGAAGTTGAGTGTTCAATTCTAGCCATTAGAGTCTGCACAAACTATCAATTTTGACAAAAGTTTTGATTATGTGGTTAATTGCACATATGACACTAGTCATGTTCTTGAGCTAGGTTGTTCTTAACTAGAAAAAGTTCCTTTAAGTTTTGGTAGTAGTTAGATTTACACTATTCAAGGGTCTAGCATAATTCCATTTATTTTTCCCTTAATATAGCTTCCTATTTTATTTGTAATTTTAACTTTGAGGTTGGTAAGGTCTATTGTTTTGAACTAGTTTCCTCTTTATTGTCACCAACTCTTTACCAAAATTCTACAATATGAATTTAACCTTGTGTAATTTATTTGAAGGTTTAGTAGAAATAGATGGTTGAATAGTATATGAAATTAGGAGAGGTGCCAAGGTGGCTTGTTGAGGAGGGAAGTCTAGGCATAGAGGCATTGGTGGCCTTGGAGCTATTTTCCTAGATTGTATTAGACAATTTTCTTCCTTGATGGAAATGTCATAAGTATTTGGTAGATTCACTCCACCCATAGAATGTACCATAATAGTAACATCACTATTAAGATCCCTTAAGTAATATAGGAAGACATGACTAAGAGATTTTTTTACCAACATAGGGATTCTATCCCAAGAATTTTGAAATCTATAGCTAAAATCTCCCATGAGTTCATAGGGAACCTTTTTAATTATTCTCAATTGCTCTACCGAGGATAAATGATCACTCTTGTCCTAATTGTTCACATAAACTTTCACCTGACTCATCCTAGTTGTGAATGGAGTTAGGGTACAAACATTTGTACCATTCTAATGTGTTTCCTTTCAAGAATATGACTAGGATTCTAACAACCACATTATCTTTTGTGATATTATTTACATAGCATATATTAGTCATGTCTTGAATGTGTCATTTTGGGATAATGTTTGTTTCACCAATGAAATAAGGTATTATTTTTAAGGTGGTTAATAGTGTAAAATCCCTCTAAACCAACACAAGGGGGTTGCAACCACTAAAGGTGATAATCACATAATTTTTAGGGGTATCCATGTGAAACATTGTTATATTTATCTTAACGGAAAGAGTCTTAGGCTATGATAGTCTTCCAAAAGGGAGTGTGGAATGAGCCGTAGGAGATGGTTTTACAAAACCTCGAGTTCTTCTAATTGGTAACAAAGAGCATCTATTTCTTCCTCTAGAAATGAAAAAGGATAATTAATCTACATCTTAGGGTGTGTGTGAGAAGTTGAGTCCACTTTTTGACCAAAAGTGGATGTGTTTTCTTTGATTTTCAAAATTTGTTACATTTGACCTTAAAATTTGAAGCACTTAGGGATGGGATCTTGAAAAAAATAACTAATTGAATAAAATGTCGTACTCAGAGTCTAGTTTCCAAATATGTAATTTATTTTAATACCTATTTGATATAAATTGATTTTCAATAGGCATGTTTAAAAACCATTATTTAAAAGTCACTTTTTTTTACCTTACTGTGAACATGTACATCATCAATATTTTGACCTAAATAATCAATTTTTTTAAATACTTTTGGGAAAATATTTGTAACACACTGAAGAATGCTAACGATATATTTTTGTAATTTTTAATTTATTTTTTTGTTAATTTTTTATTAGCCATATTTGTTGTTTTGAAAAATTGTCCTGTACATCACACATAAGATGACTTTAAATTATCATTTTTTTTAAATTGAAAAGAATTTTCTAAATATTGCCTATGTATAATTTAAAAATATATATATATTATTAAAAAGCTATTAAAATACTAAAAAACCCTAATATTTCAAGTTTGTGGACTAGTTTCATAAAAAAATATTTGAAAAATAGACAAAATAATCTAATTGTTAAAAAATTATATATATAGAATCTATGCAGTCTCATCTATAATTGGTTTTAACTTTGTCACAAATTTCTACAAAAAAGGTCTTCAAACATATTTTCAAAGTCACTATTTTCTTGCGACATTGATATGAACTTCAAGTTGTAGGCCAAACCAAGTCTAAACCTTACATTTGGGTCCCCAAGCCTTTTCCCAAACCAAAAAACAAAGCACAAACTTAGCCAAATATTCAAATTTTAAAAAAACAAGATCTCATTTCATTTTTTTTATTTTTTTTATAAAAGCATAATTTTTTTTTTTATGAAATTGGATCCCATTTTTGGCTCAGGGTCCCGAAGCAAAACGAGATCCTGATTACTAAATAACAAGATCCTATTTCATTTTTCCTAATTTTTTGGGTTTTTTTTTAAGTCTGAAACTTCCACTAGAATTGAACTCATCTTCTTGCATTTACCCCTAATGTAACAAATGAAAAAGTCCCACAATTGATCTTAGGTTTTACCCATTAAAATTAAGAAATCCCCCCCTTTTTTCTATGTTATAGGAATTTAATATACATTGGGTATGGTTTGTCTCTTGAGGCCTAGTCTATCATCATCTTTTATTCATTCTAATAAAAATAACTCAAGGAATACCACTAGGCTTAGAAAATTCTAAAAATGAACACGAGTTTACTAACTCACACACATTTTTCTATGAATATCATTATTTGATTATGAGCCTTGTCTATCACCTTTGTTCACAGACCCCTATACTTAGGTGTCACCATTAGCCTTGAGGATCCATAGGAATAAAAGTTTAATCTACAATGAATTTGCATAATTGTTGGAAATTTTTTAATTTCAATTAATATACCATATGCCTTGACAACTTAGTAGTTTTTTAGATTTTTTAACTTTTCGTGTGTAGGTTTGGTATAGTGTTGTTGTTGGAGATAATAGATCTTTTTTAAAATTTCACAGATGTCCACAATGTGAAGTATGTTTTTTAGTAGTATTATTTTTCTTTATGTGTAGTGTTAACATCTCCTCAACTTACACTAATATATTAGTACCATTATTAGGGAGATTAGCTTTTAGGATTATTTTTGCTTCCTAGTGAAGACTAGAGACGAGCTCTTGGAACAAAAACCAATAATATATTAAAGTGAAGTCATGATAATAGAGAGAATATTATATTCAAGAGATCCTTTTGGTTATGGAGACACAACAATGCAAGGAATAAAGGAGCAAGCTACATGGAGATCCAAAAAAATAAGTATGTCTTCTAGACCTTCTCTATATAAGGTTTTGAAGCTAGTACATCTACTAAAGATAGGGTTTTTGTTGACATGAGAGATCCATATAACTATATTATAGATGCCTTAGTTGATAATATGATTAAACTCAAAGAAAAACTAATATGCATGATCACAATGTCCAAAGGAATGATATTGCCTATTGGTAGAAAAATATATATAGACAAATCTTATGATGCACATGCTCAAATTTTGGTTATTCTTGATCCTAATCAAATAGTCTTGCATGTTAGCCCACATTCTACTTCCCTTTCTTCTTCACATAAAAATGATATTGAATATGGTATAATATTCATGATGGAAGTGAATGTAGTCAATCAAAAAGAGTTCATAGAGAAAGAAATATTGATTAAGAATCAAACTTGTGAAATCCCTTACGACAAAGACATCAAGAACTTCAAGAATAAATAGATTTGATGAAAGCTCAAATAGTTTAACAAACCTAAATGTAGGCTTATATTTTTAATAATCATGGTCATCATGCATTGTATTACCCTATACCATATCAATAACATAACCTTCAATTTATCAACCCTCAAAATGTGAAAGTTTCATTCAAGAGGCAAGCTCAAAAATTTCCATTGATGAGACAACCTTTAGGAGTATATTTGTACAAACATTTATATTTCCTTGAAATTCTAGGTTATCCTAATGAAATATTAAATGAGATAAGTGAAATGATACAAAAGTTCCAAGGTAACAATATAATTATCAGAGGCACACCTGAAATATTTTATCAATATTAGTGATGATTAAGGCATTCATTGACTTGAGGTATCAATAAAAATATATATTAGATGCTTTAGTTGATAATATGCTATAAACTCAAAGAAGAACTCATAGACATGATTACAATGTTCAAAGAAATGATACACTTATTGGTAGAAAAAATGGGGAAAAATCTCATGATGCACATACTCAAATTTTGGTTATGCTTGATCATAATTGAAGACCCTTGAATGTTGGACCACATCCTACTTCCCCTATATCTTCACATAGAAATGATATTGAAGACAATATAATATTTCATGATGGAAGTGAAATTGCTCAATCAAAAAGTGATCATAGAGAAAGAAATATTGAACAAAAATAGGACTTTCTTGATCACTTAAAACAAAGGCATCAAGAGCTAAAATGATATATAGAGTTGAAGAAGGTCAAATAGTTCAACAATCCCAAATGAATGCTTAGATTTCTAGTCAATAAAATCATAACCATGGTCATTATGCACTCCATTGCCTTGCACCAAATAATAAACATAACCTTGAATTCATCAACCCTCAAATTTGAAATGATGAGACAACCTTTGTGAGTAAAGTGGTACAAATAGTTGGATTTCCTTGAAATCCCAACTTATCCTAATAAAATTTTAAATGAGATAAGTGGAATGACACCTCTGTTCCAAGGTAACAATGTAATTATTGAATAGGAACACTTAAGATATTTCATCAATATTTGTGATGATGAGGATGTAATGATGCCACAAGGAAAAAAAACTTCCATCATGGGATTGTTTAGGTGATTTAAGGAGAACTATTATATTTTAATATAATACAAAAAATTGATACATTATATATATATATTATAATACAAATTAAATTATATATAATATTTAATTATATTTATTATTATATATAATAGTATACACAGATTATATTATTATTATTATATATTCTATTTTATAATAAAAATTATTAAATATAAATATGAAATTATTATAATTAATAATTAATATTTTTTTATATAGAACAAATTAACTTAATATATAAAAAATATGATAGTTTAATTGATCTTTGGAGATAATAGGATAAAGGAAGGGAGATAGAGGGGGAGGCAAGTCTATATATAGAGAGAGGTATATATACTAGCACTTGCACCTAAAGGAGGTTCAAGGATTACGTTGATAGAAAACTATATGTATGTTAATATGTTAAAGAGTATCTATTTGCACATGGATGTTTTGCAAATTCTAGTTGCATGTGGCTAGAGTAAACAATTAATAATAAGTGTTAAATAATGGAATGAAATAAATTTAGACAAATCTAGATTTTTTCTTTAAAGAAATTAAGTATAATCTGATTATGAAATATTTGCATATAGATATAAACCATAAACCAATGCAAATGAAAAAATAAAGTCACAATCAAATTGACAAAAAATGTTGCAAATGGAAATAGAATGTTCCATCCCTGTTGTCAAATCAATATTTATCTAAATTTTATGTGATAGTGAGATTTTGAAGGTTTTTACCTAATATTTTAGAGGATTTTACCATTAATTTGCAACTGGTTTACCATTAAATGGTAATTGAAACTTGTTTTCCAATGATTCAATAGTGGTTTGCAAGCATGAGACTTATTTCAGGCTCAAATCTCACAATATATACATAGAGTAAACAATTAATAATAAGTACTTTTAGACAAATCTAGATTTTTTCTTTAAAGAAATTAAGTATTATCTGATTATGAAATATTTGTATATAGATAAATACAACATAAACCAATGCAAATGAAAAAATAAAGTTCTCATCAATTTGACAAAAAATACTATAAATGGAAATGGAATGTTCCCATCCAATTTGTCAAATCAATATTTATTTGGCTTTTATGTGATAAGTGAGATTTTAGAGGATTTTTCCTAATATTTTAGAGGAATTTACCATTAAATTGCATCTAGTTTGCAATTAAATGGTGGTTGAAACGTGTTTTCCAATAACTCAATAGTGATTTACAAGCATGAGACTTGTTTCAAGCTCAAATCTCACACTATATGTAGCATATATATCCTCTATCTATTGATATATCTCTCCCGCTTCCCTCTCTTTCTCATTCAC
>VDFB02069624.1:0-12385 GCA_007258455.2 Sequoia sempervirens | reverse complement strand
TAATTGTACTTGTATAAATTTGAAATGTAAAGTAATGTCAAATTAAATAATGACGTGTAAATGGCCTGAAGCTTGTTGCTCCCTTGTCTTATAAAAGGGAGTTCAAGGCCATTTGCATGGGATGATTGATCTCTTAGAGAATTTTGTAATGTAACATAGAGAATAGATTTTGAGTCTTTTCTTAGGTTGTTGAGTCTATATCTTTTGCTTTTCGTAATGTTGTATAATAGCACTAGCATTTGAAGGAATATAATGGAAATTCTAAAGCCAATTGTCTCTTGTTGTACTCTTTATGCAAATTATAAATTAAATTGATCAAAGATCATTTGATTTCTCTCCATCATTTTCCTAGTGGATGTATGCTTCTATTGATGCTCTTACTCAAAGAATAGGTTAAATGCTTTCATGGAAGTGTAGGTTTGTGTAACATTGCGCAAGGATTTGATAAGTAGAATTGGTTAAGGATTTCGAGTATGAAATTGTAATGCAATGTTGTAAAGCTTTGTAATGCTTAGATGAGATTTTGTTATACCATATAGTTTGCAATTTAAATTACTCCATACCCTGAGTTAAGGCACCAATTTAGAATTTGTGGCTAAAGTTGCAACTCTAGAATATCTCATATTTAAAAGAACAATCACAAAGTTTCATTTCAACTAGATTCATTTCTAGAAGTTTCATGTGATTCTATATTCTCTTGCTTTTGATTATTGAATTCTATAAAGGATTTTCCAAATCTTCTAAATTCTTCACTTATCAAGCAAATTACATGAGATTATATATGTTATTTACAATGTATGAGGTAAATTGGCATAGGAGATCTTAATTACACTGTAAGGGATCACCCTCCCGAGTTTTGTAGAGCCCAAAGTGTACAGGGAAAGTTCTTTCAGATTTCACCTGTTCATTGGACAATCCCTCCATATAACTGATAATTGGAAGTGGAAAAACCATAAGTTATCTATGAGATCTGGTTAGGAATTAAAAACCACCAACAAATTGTCAACTCTATTAGGGAATTAACTTGTGTAAATTCTCTAGTTCAAGATCATTTAAGGTCAAAGTCATAAAGTTTGAGGTTGGATGAATTTGTCAAAACATTTTATCATTCACCAATTTGAAGTCTATCCGTTAAAGTTTCACGTTGCCTTTACATTGTCTCTGTGAGTCTTCATACAAATTATCACAAGTTTGTCCAAGCTCTCTCTGTATTTGCAAAATCTCCAAAGTTTGTTCAAATATTTATAAATATAAAAAATATTCCCAATTATTTAGGTGGTGACTTTGAGTCTTCTATGCCTGTGAGAGGAAAAATTCCAAAGAAAGTGAGAAGAACAAAGGTGAGAAGTTATAGAGAAGATGAGACACACCAGAGCACACATGAAGAAACATCCCAAATAGAAATTTGAAGGAGAATTGTTGAGAAATACAAGGCCATCATGGAGACAAAAGGATGCAAATGCATGTAAGTCAAATCCACATCCTACTCTTGAACCTACAAGTTCTTATAGTAGTAGCCATGAAAGTCATGAAAGCCAAATAAATTTGTTAGGTCTTAACTATGAGGATGAAGAAGGTGTTGCAAATAAGTCTGTTGTAAGTGTGCATCAGTCTAGGCCTATCCAAAGAAGAGATAGAAGTAGAAATGTTCATGATAATGTTAATTCTAGTAATAATACTACTTCTAGTAATGCTAGGACTTCCAACATTACAAATCCCATAGCACATGGCTATACTCCTTTTCCATTGGATCTCTTGACTGGATATGTTGATACTACCACTAATCTCGTAGACATCGCTGAGACCTTTGATTCTGATATAACATTGCATAATGAGGAAGATATTTTTGGTGAACTTCATGATCTTCAAAGAGAAGCTAAAAGGAAAGATGAAATAAGAATCAAGAAAGAAAAGGAGAATGAATAAAGAATCAAGAATGTTGTTTATGAGAGAGACATATTGAGAAGGAAAGTTAAACAAATGAAATTGTTGAATCAAGAAGAGCTTGAACTTGTCCCTATTACATCCACTAGCCTTGTGATTAATCAAATACATGGTAGTAACACTATTAATACTCCAATAAAGAATTCCAATACCACTACTTGGACTAGTTCGATTGTCACTAGTTCAGTTGTTGGCCCTAATACCACAAATGCTAAATCCCAACCCATTGACAAAGGGAAACAACCTATGAAGTAAACGACCATTGATGAAGATGAATCATCTCAAATGGTTCCTACATTTGAAGGATCAAAACCATTAGAACTTAAGTTGAAGAGGGAAAATGAAGAATTGCAAAAGGAATTAGAGAGAATACAGATATTGGCTAAAAATTCTAAATTGCAAAGAAAGATTGAATTCCTTAAGTCTTCATGTGATCTTGGGAATTATGTAGCCTCTAATTCCTAGAAACCATTGCTTTCTTCATCTCAACCAACACCAACAATTGACATAAATACTTAATCTCACACAATTTAATCCATTCCATGTTCCTAGCCACAAAATATGAGTGGAAGTGAGCAACATCATCAACATACCCACACTCAGTCTGGTGGAAAAAATGTGAACTATCAAGGAAATCAGAATGTAGGGGGAAGTGGAAATAATAGAAAAAATAACAACCAAGAAAATTATTTTAATAGAAGAACCATGCAATTGGAAAGATATAGGAAGTTATCTTTTGATGGGATACATGGTTGTCCTAATCCCATTTCAAATGACATTAGAAATGTGTTGGTTAGATTCTCTAGAAATAATGTTATATCAAGGGAGGAACACTTGAGATCATTCAACAATATGATAGATGATTTTGAGCTTGAGGACGAAGATGTGATTATGAATCTATTCATGCAGTCACTTGTTGAGGATGCAAGGGAGTGGTATAGAGGCCTGCCAGAGGCTAGTATTGGTTCTTGGGAGGAATTCAAAAGAGTATTCAAGGATTAGTATTGTGAGAAAACATACCATAGATTCATGTTAAATGAGTTCAAAAATATTTCCAAGGGAAAAAATGAAATGGTATCAAACTTTAACACCAAATTTCAAAAAGCAATGTATAGACACCCTATTGGTTTGAGGCCAAATGAGCAAGTCTTCTTGGTTACCTATTGTAATGATTTTGATTCAAAGATGAGTTATCACTTGAGAGATAAAGACCCTCAAAATTTTAGGGAGTCTTTTAAAACTAAATTACATATTGAAAGTAATAGGAGAGCATTAGGGAAAGTAGGGAGAAGAGATGATGTGAAAATCTTGAAGAATCTTAAAAGTCACCAAGATAAGGGGTCTTTTTCTGAAGATAAGTGGGATAAAGTGATGAGCACTCTAAAGGATTCAAACTATAAAATCAAAAAATGGATAAGGGATTGAATAATGAGAGACAAAATTTTCATAGAAATGAATGGCCACCTAGACTACAAGATCATCCTTACAATACAAATTGGCATAATGCAAAGCCCATTCAAAATAACCAAAAGAATGTGTAGAGTAAAGATATTCTTGATCCATTAAAAAAGAACTCTACTAACTTTGTTGATGATACCCCATGGTCTACTTCTTGTTAGTTTCCACATTCTCCACTTCAATGTGTGGTGGAACAATCCTTAGAAGAGGAGCAAAATGTACCTGGTGATTATGATTCACCCCATGATAATGATGCAGAAATGCATATGCTTACAAGCAAATTAGACCTTGCTGATGGGGAATATTCTTCTGATGAAGAACCAAATGAATTTGATGTTGATATTCAAAGACAAAAGGCAGATGCATATCATCAACAAGTTTTCTCTGATGAGGATGATGAAGAGGATTATAATGTTTGTACTCTTGAGATAGATTAACCATATATAACCATAAGGATACCATCAACTCAAGAGGTTGAGAGATTGACAACTACTATAATGACTCAAGATAGGAGCACTTACCATTTAAGAAATAGGATTGTAAATGGTGATCAGGGTAAGGCTGGAGCCTTATTCATCAAAGAGCAAAATAATGACAAGAAGGGGTCTCAACCAAAAAACAAGGTGGCCAAGCCTAAAGTTAAAGACAGTAAGGGTACAAAGGTATGGGCTAAGAAACTTGAACTAGTAAATATTGATGAACATATTTTTTCTCCATCCATAAAGGCAAAGGCTTAAAAAAAAAAATTGAGCAAGGAAAGAAAGGTGATTAGAAAATAATTGCGGAGAAATATGAGCAATAGAGGAACAAGACTATTGAACAAAGTATGGTGTCATATGACCTACCTAAATACACCTTTGTGTATATATTTCAATTGTTATCCTAAGTAAAATTTATAGTTCCCTTGCTTGAAATGATGAGAATTGATGAACACAAGCAAAAGGTGGTTGCCCTCATCAATGGTGAAACTACAACCTATGAAGAGAAAAGGGTGATTACTCCACCTGAAGTGAGTAGGAGTGATTTTGAAAGATGGAGATGTTGAAGGGGTAATCAATAATATCCCTCAAATTTATTTGGGTACCACCATTATAGCCTGTCCTAACCAGGTGGACCCATTTTATGTAACCCTCATAATTGATGACAAACTAGTGAAGAATTGTATGATTGATTTAGGGGATTAATCTAACATTATGCCTATTTATATCATGAAAGAAATGAGACTACAAATCAAAAAATCATATGGAAAATGTTATTTCATGGTTATAGGGAAGTATCAGTGATTGGGATCATTAAATATGTAGCTTTTAGACTTGCTGCATACCCTAAGAAGGAGTTCACAATGAGCATTACAGTGGTAGATATTCCCCCAACATATGGAATGCTTTTGTCAAGGAAATGAAGTCCTACAATGGGGGAAGTATGTAGTGTGACATGTCTTTTTTTACTTTTCCAATTGATGGTAAAGACATAAAACTTATTAGGGAGATAAGGGCTTCACACATGATTGAAGAAATGGTCCCTAAGGAGAGAATTCATTTTGTTGACATTAGCCCATATAATTTTTGAGTTGAGGAGTTACAAGAGGAAGAAAAAAAACCCGCACGTATGGAAAAGGAGGTCATGAAACAAGCTGATGCAAGTGAATTATGGAAAATGTATTTTGATGGGGCTTGTTCCAAAAAAGGATCCGGTGTAGGAGTTATCTTCATTGCACCCAGTGGTAAACTTACAAGTTTTCATTCTCATTATTGCTTGTTTGCACAAACAATGTTTCTAAGTATGAAGCTTTATTGTTGGGATTGAGATTAGTAGAAAAACATGGAATTAAGGAGATGAGAATTATAGGTGACTCAAAATTGATTTTGTCCCAGTTAGGTCAAAATTTATGTTAAAAAAAAGACATTAAAACAATATAGAAATGCTTCCTGGGACTCAATAGAAATGTTCAATGCTTTTGGCGTTGAGTGGATAGAGAGAAGTAAGAACGCTATGGCAGACTTGTTGGAGAACATATCATTAAGGCTTGATGATATAATTTTTGTTGGTATCTCAAATAGCAAGGTACAAACAAAGCCATTTGTTCCTGAAAAACATTCAAAATTGGTAAGTATTCAACGATGATGATGACATATTGAAGTTCTTACAATGTGTTGAGCATTATGAAAGTTAGGAAATTGATTTTGGAGCATTTTTTGAGACTATTGATAGAAAGGAAATGGTTTTTGGTAATGAGGTTATCCAACTAAAGACAAATAAGATTCCTAAGGGTTTAGTTTCTTTGGAAAGAGTTTTTGATGGGCTAGAAAAAATATTGTTAAATAGAATTCCACATACCAAGATGACCTAGAAGAGGTCAATCTAGGGAGAGAAAATGCTCCAAAGAAAGCATATGTAGGGAAGAAAATGAAACCACAAATTAAAGCAATGCTCATTGATTTACTAAGAAAATATAGGCATTTATTTTCTTGGTCTTATGATGACTTGAAAGTATACAGGGAAGAATTTTTTCAGCATTAGATTCCTCTTAAACCAGATGCAAATCCCTTCAAGCAGAAACAAAGACAAATCAATCCAACCTTAGCACACAAAATGCAAGAAGAGTTAATTAAGTTGAGGGATGGTGGGATTATCAATCCCATAAAACACTATACTTGGGTGTCAATCCTACTGCCTGTTTGAAAAAAGAATGGTGATATTAGGCTATGTGTAGATTTCAAAAATTTAAATATATCATCATTAAAGACAACTATCCATTGCCAAACATGGAGGAAATGTTACAAAAAGTCACTAGTTGTGAGTTACTATCAATGATGGATGGATTATCACGGTACAACCAAGTGAAAGTCAAGGTGCCTAAGCAATATAAAACAACATTCACAACTCCTTGGGGCACTTATGTCTATGTCAGGATTCCTTTTGGCCCAAACAATGCTAGTGCTACATTCTAAAGGGCTATGGATGTAACCTTTACAAATTTTATTGATATCTTCATGGTGGTCTATCAAGACAACCTCACTGCATACTCTAAGAAGGAAGAAGAACATTGTATGCACTTAGAGAATATTTTTATTAGAGCATTGGAATATGGGATATCTCTCAATCCTAAGAAGTGTGCCTTTGGGGTTATTGAAGGAAAATTGGTGGGACATATAGTGTCCAAAGAAGGATTGAGGGTAGACCTAGAAAGAGCTTTTGCCATAGATAGAATACCATAACCCAAGAATGTGAAAGGCATCTAATCATTCTTTGGACAAGTTAATTTCTTGAGAAGTTTTGTGGCCAACTTTGTTGAAATCACAAGACCAATTTCCAAGATGTTAATGAAAGGAAAGACAATATCTTGGGGAGAAGAACCAACTAAATCCTTCAAGGGTATCAAACAAGCCATCAAGGAGGAACCTATTTTTAAATCCCTTGACTTTTCAAAGACATTCCAATTATTCTCCTTTGCCTCATTTCACACAATTGTTATGGTATTGTTGCAAAAGAATGATGAAGTCTATGAGCAACCTATTATCTTTTTCAATAAGTCATTTCAATCAACTGAGTTAAAATATGACTAAAAAATAGGCTTATTCTTTGGTAAAAGTAATCAAGAATTTCAAAACATACTTAGTAGGTGCAACAGTTGTTGCATATGTACCAAGTGCTGCAATAAAATATATCTTCACATAAAAAGAAGTCACTAGGAGAAGATGTAGGTGGATTAATAGGATATAAGAGTTTAACATTGACATGCAAATTACCAAATTGGCTAGAGCTCAAGGATTGACCAAATTGATGGCAAAGACAAACTTGGAGGTCAATCAGGTAAAAAATGTTGACTATATTGATGTAGCTCCTATTTGTGACATGCAGAACTCAAGATGGTATAGGCACATCATATATTACTTGCAAAATATGTCATTTCCTAAAGGAATGATTGATAATCAGAAAATAACACTAAAGGTGCAAGCAATAAAGAATGTGATAGTGGACAATGAGTTGTGGTGGAGGAGTGTAGATGGGAAGAGAGCCTTGGAAGTTTTGACATAAATGCACAATGGTGTTTGTGGTGGCCACGATATGGCCAAGAATACTGCTCATAAAGTCATAAGAGTAGGGTTTTGGTGGCCAACATTATTTAAAGATGCACATAAGTTAGTCAAGGAATGTGATGCATGTCATAGGTTTTTAGGGAAGTTAAAATTCTCAGGAATTTGCCTCTTAGACCAATTACAGTTTAAGCACCCTTTCAACAATGAGGAATTGATTTTATTGGAGAAATTGCAGATAAATCCAGTGGAGGACACTCTTGGATATTGGTAGCCACTAATTATTTTATGAAGCAGGTTGAAGCTATCCCAACAAGGAAAGCTACCAACAAAGTAGTGGTTGATTTATTGTTGAGTAATATTCTGATTAGATTTGGAGTGCCTAAAAAGATAATATCAAAAAATGAAATGTGCTTCAAATTAGAGGAATTCACTTGTTCATGGGATACAAATCTCTTATTCTTCCCCTTATCATCCACAAGGAAATGGACAAGCAAAATCTAGCAATAAAAGTTTGTTGAAGATTATTAAAAGGGTGATAGAGAAAAACATGAAGGCTTGGAACTCAAAGTTAAAATTGGCTCTTTGGGCTGATAGAGTGACCATCAAGAAAGCAACAAGGCAATCTCCATTTTGTTTAGTTTATGGTATGGAAGCAAGGCTACCAAAAAAAAATCTCATGAAGATGTACAAATTCATTCAAGAATATGACGAGGACATATGTGATGATATGCAATACAAAATAAATGTCTTGACTGAATTGGATGAAACAAGAAGAGAAACACAACATAACAATGCAAGGATGAAACTGTAGGTTAAGCACTTATATGACAAGAAATCTTCTCCAAGGAAGTTTGAAGTGGGAAGCATGGTATTAATGTGAAATTCCATATCTCAGGACAAGGGAAAACATGGGAAGTTTGATTCTCTATGGTTAGGCCCTTATCTGGTAAACAATACACATGGAGAGGATTCATACTTCCTGCAAAGCTTAACAGGTGAATTTTTGGAATTACAAGTACATGGACAATTCTTGAAAACATACTTTTCATAAGGTATGTGTAGTGTAGAAAAATGTATCCCTCTACATTTTCACACTTTTTTGGGCCCTCCCTGCTAAAATTGGGCTTGTTTATGCCTTATTTGGTCCTAGTTTGCATCCACAAGCCTTATTTAAAGCATCTTTTTGAGGATAATCCTAAAACTTAATTGTTATCTCTCGAACGCACTCCTGCTAAGTTGCAAAACTTAGCTTTCTGAAGGAACATGGAAACACTCCTAGGTGTGGGAGACCTAAGGATTGGAGTGAATCTTTGGATTAAGGCCGGCTCCTAGCTTGTATATCACCTAAACTACTGACTTTTTAAGGAAAAGGGAGAAGGATAAACTGAAAATGAATAAAACTGAAAGCATAAAATGAAGTGATACACCAAACCTAAAGGGAGACAATGAAACTCAAAGCTCTACACTTGGTTCTAATTGACATAAATTAAGCTTCTATGCTAACTTATTTCAACATGCCTCTGCATAAATATTTCACTAAGAGGACATAATATATTAACCGGCAAAGGGAATGTAAACTTCACAATTGAAAACTATATACATTTTAACACACTCTTAGCAACTTGCATGGACAAGCTATTTGCAGAAAAGGTATAAAATAAGAGACAAAGTTACAAGGAAACAAGTATAATTCCACAAATAACTTGATCAATCTTTTGAAACATACACAAAACTGCAATAATAAGAGGGAAAAAACTCATTCCATTTGTCTCCAAGGTATAAACTGTATTTCATTTCCAAAAGAGTTACAAAAGCATGCACAAAACCTGTGAAAGGACTGCAAAAAGTCACTATCTCCAAGAGCTGCATGAATAGAACTAACTATCAAATGAGTTACAAATGTGGTTAAATAACCAACACTAAGTGGTTCCACCCAAAAAGGCTCTAGAAGCATCTTGGGTCGGATGCAACAATAAACCCATAAATCTAGCCTCTAGATATACTCCAAATGTGCTCCAAAAGGTGGAAAAAGTCAAGGCATGACCAAGTCTACCATAAAGGCATGCAAAAAGGTTCTAAGATGCTCTCCAAAGCTCATAAAAGCCCAAAACAGCTTCTATATCTTTTCCATGTGTTGCAAATTGATTCCAGCCTCCCCATATTCTCTCCAAGATCATAACTCAAAGTATATCCATGTTTTCCCTCTGTCCTTGTATGCATGGAAAAACCTCAAACACCTTATTTTGCATTAAAATAATATCTACTCTTAAGTGATTTATAAATTTATCACTCAAGGTAAATATTTTTTTACATTTTCAAAAGAAAGCAAAATACAAGGGCTAAGATGTAAATACAAGGGAAGTAAAACAAAAAATAATAAAGTTATAAAGACTTATTACAAGGCACATGTAATTCACTAGCCTAAGGCATGAAAAAAAATTCATAGCCCACGACCTTAATTATTTCCACATTGCATTTTGTTAAAACAATGGCCAAAATTCCATTCCATCAATATGTGAAAATAGGGTAGAAACCCTAAAACAAAGAAAAAGAATGAAACCTCATTACGTTTTGTCTATCAAAGCACCACAGGGTTTCAATGAAGTTTTCTAGAAGCTGCGGCCACCTAAAGTTATGGAAGCATAGGCCCGGGATTCGTAGATTTTAACATATTTTTAAAGAAAAACAAGAAAGGAAAGCTTGATGTGAGCTTTGTTGTAAGTATCTTCAGCCATTTTTAATTTTTCTTTCATTTACAGTTGCAGCTCCTTGTTCATTTTCTCATTTCATCTCATGTTGTTGCATGGGCTGCCAATAGAGGATTTGTAGATCTTGTAAGAAGACTTCCATGGAGGCTTCGATGCCTCAGAGGCATGTATTATGATAGATTTATGGCGTATGAGCCCAGGTGAGTTCCCTATAGGTGCAAATTTATGCATTTCTCTTGTATTTTTGTAAAAATTCAAAAGAAATGGTCTAACAACTGTGATTCAATACGTAATGTTTCTCATTTCTATAAATTGCAAAAAAACCATGTAAATGATGAGCCATGACCATCGATTTTGTGAGCTTATTTTTGAAAGCGGAGTTTGAGACACATGGCATCATTTTATTGTGATAATAATTATCTTTGTTGTGATGGAATTGTTATCTCCTATAGAAACAAGAGCTATTTCAGCAACTATTAACAAGAAAATACGGTCCCATGATAAAAATGGTTTGTTAAATGATTCAATGCCATTGCACAGTGCTGGTATCATTCAAAGGCTCCATTCTTCCTTTCTATTCCATATCTTGTGGCTCTTGTTGCTTACAACCCGACCTAGGGTTTCTTCCTCTTTTGTAAATTGAGTTTGAAACCCACATATTTCTATTAGGGTTTACATTTTATTGTCTTATTCTTCTTCATGATTTCACTTGTGAAAGTCTTTTCCTATAGCCACAAATAAGTCGAGAGATTTGTTCTAAAATATCACACTATATGATCAAGGCTTGGCCTCCAAATTTTCTTTTTCCTTGGTGTTCGACATCTACAGACTGCACATGACTTTTGATATAATCATATCTTCTAGTTATGAGACTTCTTCAAACTTTTTTATTCCTGATAGTATTTTTGCATGAAGACTGCCATATTCTAGAGCATAGATCTTTCAATGATTTTAAGGTTATCAGATTACATGTGTTTTTTTAATCTCAATTCACAAGCTTAAGAAGTTCACAAACTATTTTCTCTAGTTCATGGCCATCCAATATAGATGCTTCTATTATGATTTTCTCCTCATTGGACTAAACTGTAGTGTTTAATCAATGATAGGCCTTCAACAAGTGACTATCCCTTCTCTTATGAGCTTTGTGATCACTGTTCTTTGAGTTGAACTTCATGGAATTTGTAATGTTTATTTTTCCATATTGTTAAATTAGCACCTACAGTGTCTTGTTCTTCAAATTAATACTACCATCCATCTTTTAGGGTCCCCCTATTCTGACCCATGGTGACTACGTTCCTCATAACATAATGAAAAATGTAATTCCTATAATGACATCTATGCTTTGTATGAATTTGTGATCATGAATCACCAATATCAAACTCACTGTCTCTTTGCAAGTAACTATTAACATTTAGAAAATCTTGAGCAACCTTGCTTCAATGTTTGACTTTTGATAAATCTTGATATAATCTTGTTAGCTCCTTATATTTGTTTCATGCTTTATGATTTTCCTATGTGACCATATGTCACTTATGAAAGTAACTAATAACCTATTTCCATGGATGATGTATGTTTGTTCAAGTAAACAATAAAGGGACAAACCTTCTTCATTCATTATAAAAGCACAATATGACATGTTGAGCTCAACCCTCATGGGAGCCACATTTTAACCCACATGCTGAAATTTGATAAAATAGTAACAATGTTTTTCCTATATTTGGACATGAAGAAAAAAAATTAGAAAACAAAATGCATGTTTTAGGTGTATATGATGACTTCAATTGTTTTATGGGACAACCAAGGTTTTCCTACTTGTTATATGCATTTGGAGATCAATTTATACATGCAAAGGTATTTTTTTCATGTAAGGTGAGAGACCTTTCATTGCTTAGAGCATTGCTCTAACATCATTGCTATTTCCAAATACAGGAACTAGGAGTAAAAAGGAGCTAGGAGGGACAATGTGCTGAACTACATCAACAACAGCAAGATATCATGACTGAACTAGTCATTCTGCAATGACCGGTTTCTCTCCTATGTATGCAAATATTTACATTTACTTATTCATGTGTATATGCTTTTCTTTTATTTTGTATTGAATAAGCAAAGTTAATGTCAATGGCTTCTGTGTGGGAGATAACGAACATTCTTACATTCAATAAAGATTACTTCTAGAAAGATTTGTGTAAATATTTTCTCCTCATATGAACTCTGTATAAATGCAATGATTAGTTA
>VDFB02069623.1:0-37664 GCA_007258455.2 Sequoia sempervirens | reverse complement strand
CTTCACCAATGAGCAATGTAATATTAATGATTATGTCAATGGTTTGGTGATTAACATGTTTCTTAATGAGCTCATTGGTGTAATCTAAATTGAACTCATAAGAGGGTATTTTGTACTTATGCAATCCATTTTTTACCATATCAAAGCTACATCTCTTGAAAGAAAACATGTTATCATGAAAAAGTAAAGAAAGTGCAATACAATAAGTGAAATGCAATTTTCAAATTGGAAACAAGGTAATTTGCTTATTATACTATGCAACAACCTGAAAGATGAAATGTTGTAAATGCAAATTTGGAATGGAGAAATGCATAAAATGGAGCACTTTAAGCTAGATTTAGTAAAATGCATGAAATAGAAAGTCAATCCACTAAAACAAATAACCAATGCCAGCAAATAGAAGCACAAAAATGTTGATTCAGATCCTAAAAATTGTAATCTAAAGTTCCAAAGGGACTAAGATGATAGGGATGACATCTTAGTCCTCCTGATGAAATTTGAAGGTTTCAGAAGCTGAAACAGATAGCAAATCACTTAGATAGGGTATTGCAATAGAAAACCAGAGAGGGACTAAGATGCCACCAAGGGCGTTTTAGTCTCAGTAAGGGTTTTTTGCAAAAAAATAGATAGTTTTGTGTTGATAATGGTGTTCCCAGGTTGCCTATCCAAGGACCTAATGTTGAGAAACAAAAAATTGTGCAAATGAAGGCTAGAAAAAGTAACTAATGACAAGCAAATGGATGCAAAAGTAAATGCATTTTTTTTAATTTTGGATGTAATAGCAATGTTTATAAATGCAATTAGGATGATTGGCAATGCACTTTTCAATTTTTCAATGAAATGAAATGATGTAATAAAGTTAAAATGCAACCTATATGCACTTTCACTAATGCAAATATAAGAAACCCTAAATGCAATTTTACTAATGCAAAATGCAAGAAACACTGGATGCACTTTCACTAATGCATGATGCAATGCAAGAATGAATGAAATCTAGATCTAAGGACTTTGATGGAATCTAAAATTATAAATGAATGCTCAATAAGGTCAGGTTCACCAAAATGATGAATAGAAAAATGGGTGTCTAATGATATCACACTTTTTCCACTAATCATTCACTAATGTCCTAGGAGTCCCAATTGGATTGAATAACAACCTCACAAGGTGAGTCAATTCACAATGAGGAAGGACCCAGGAGGGGGTTATTTTAGCCTTAAATTGGTTCACCACAAAGCAAATGCTTGGAAAAGACACTTTAAGATTCAACTCACAAAAATCTAGTAATACAAGTCAAATAATGAGTGCAAATGATGAAATTAAGCTATACCAAGTTAGGGTATGTGTTATTAGGAAGTCTGGAGATGTTGTGAGGATTCTGGAAATGTAAAAAAGTTTTCAAAATATGCCTAGGAGGAATAAGACGCCCAAGATGCTGTATTAGTATTGCTGCTATTTTTTGGGGAAAATACGAAGTCTTCGGTTGTCAAAAAACAATACTGGAGAATCACTAAAAAATACCCTATGGAGGATTAAGATTCCCTATGTGGCATATTAGTCCTATTTTGAATTTTTGAAGTCTCTAAATGTGGTCCTCATGGTTGATGTCTTCACTTGTTTCTTCTCAAATCGGAGATCTTGAAACTTCTAGATCTGACCTGTAGGTGATTTTTCATGCAGATGACAACTTTGACAATGCAACTTTGCAACCTTTATAACTTTTCACTCCAAGTGATCTTCAAGTCTTCAACCTAGATTTGCAAATACAAACACACAAGAGAGGGGAAACTTGTTGATTGTTAGTGAATAGGGGTTTTCCTTGGTCAAACCCCTTTTAGGTAATTAAACCAAATGAGGAAATGAATGAAATGAATCATGAAACATGAAATATGTAAATGATATCACCTTTTATAATGTCTTGTGAAGAAAATCTGCAATCTACCATGTAGTGGCCATTAAGAATGTAGACCTTGGATCCTTGGATATGATGTGAACAATGGTTGCAAATAGATCTTCAATGCTACATCCACAATCTTGGCTCAACAACATGAATGGATACACTAAGCCCTTGACATGATGCCTGAATATTGATGATGGCTTTAAATGCTTGATGAAATTATCTTAAATGCATAAAATTTCCTTAGAATGAATACTTGAATGTTTGTTATCTTGTTATATGAAAATGAGAGAGGGAACCTTGTATTTATACTCATTCATGCTTAATATCCTAAAACTACACCACAACAAGTTGACATATGAAATCATTAAAGAAAGGAGGCTAAATCCTACCCAAATTTGAAATTGAATCCCAAAAAGAAGCCAAGGAGGACTAAGACATCATAGGTGGCATCTTAGTCCCAAGGCTCAATTCTTGGGGCAAAGACTCCAAAAAGGGAACTTTTCAGGTATTTTCAATATCAAGGTCGCAAGACCCATAGAGGACAAAGATTCCTAGGTAGGTGGCATTTTAGTCCCACTACAAAATTTAGGGACACACAAATAGAAACATTAAATGATCATTTATCTTTTGAGGTTTGTTGGGATTTTCCATAAAAATATATAGTTTATTAGGCTTGTGGATACAAAATAGGGCCAATTAAGCTATAAAGAATCATAAATAAAGCAAGGCGAGCCCAAACAAGTATGAAAAGGCAAGGGTATGCATTTTTCTGCACTACACTTCTACTTAATATCCTTAAATTACATCACACCAAGCTAACATATGAATTCATTAAATAAAGGAGGCTAAATCCCGCCAAAATTTGAAAGTAAATCCGAAAAATGACTCAAGGAGGACTAAGATGCCTTAGGTGGTGTCTTCATCCCAAGCCATGAAACTTGGGGCACAAACATCAAAAAGGGGTCCAATTAAGATTGTCAAAATTAGGGTCCCAAAACCTTTGGGGGACAAAGACACCCTAGGTGGCATTTCAATCTCGATGCAAAAATCATGGTCACATAGATGGAGTCATTAAGTTATCATTTATGCATTGGAGAATGTCAGGATTAACCAGAAAAAAAAGATATAATACATAGGGCTTGTGGATGCAAAATAGGACCAATTAAGCCATAAAGAAGCATAAATAAAGCAAGGCGGTCCCAAATAAGTGTGAAAATGAAAGGGTATGCATTTTACTACACTACATTTAGCCCCCACTTTAGTGAGAGGATGAATTTTCTTCAAACTCACACTAAAGTATCCAACCAAAGAATCAAGAGTGGTTCAAATGTATAAATGTTAGTAAGATAGGATGACAATAATCAAGAGGGTGGCCAAGCACCTAGGATCAAGATCCTATGGAAAAACAACATAGGCAGAAAGGAACAAACTTACAGATGATATATGAAGCCATAACAGATCACAAACATACACCATCAAAGATAAGAAAGCAAAAAGAAAGAGGAAAACTACAATGGATCAATCTTCAACTAGTCATCCATTACGGTGGACTAGGTCTAGGTTATTTGTCCAAAAAGGTTTACAAGTGGAACACGTTGTCGAATATGCAGAAAAAATTCACACTCAGTAGGTGAGCCCCAAGGGACCATATCAAATCCATACCTCCATGAATTTAATAAGGTACAAAAATGCATGCTCACAAGGGCTAGTGAAGCTAGGTGTTCACTAGGTAAGACCTAGGGGACAATATCAAAGCCATACCTCCATGAATTTAATAAGGTACAAAAATGAATGCTCACAAGGGCTAGTGAAGCTAGGTGTTCACTAGGTGAGCCCCAGGGAAGGTCATATCAAAGTCATATCTCCATGACTTTAATAAGGAAAAGAGGAAAAAAATGAAACAAGAAAGAGGGATGTTCAAAGGAATTTTTCTTAGTTCATGTGAGGTCTTACTCTTAGGGGACATAGTTCCTAATGTCTCCAAGAGAGAACCGATCAAAGGATAAAATATCCACCACTTAAGGGATGCAATGTGTCGCATCACCACTAAGGGGAATATGATATTCTAAGATAGATCACACTCTTGAAGGAAATTACTCCCAATGTCACCACAAAGAAGAAAATGCATCATGTTAAATAAGAAAATGTCATCAAAGAACATGAAAAGGAAAAAAAATGCAAGTGAAATCATGCAAAAATAATGCCAATGTATGCCCCCACTTTAAAGAAATTTCTAACACCATGTTGTGAGAAATTAATTTAAAGTAGCCAAAAGATTAATTAAAAAATGAAAAGAGGGTTGCCCCCCAAAACACATAAGGCATCTATGAATTTAGGGTTAGTATCTGTCTTTGCTGCAATAATACTAGAGAGCTCAGAACTATCATCATTCCCTAAATACACATAGAACTAGAAGAATGACACAAAGAGAGCGAAAACAAGGAAAAAGAAATCCTTTTGGGTCAACATGGAAGAGACATAGGGTGTCTCGAGGACTTGCATCATCCCCAAAAGGAAAACACAAGACAAATCAAAAGGAAAAGCTTTTGGTTCAACATGGAAGAGACATAGGGTGTCTCAAGGACTTGCATCATCCCCAAAAGGAAAACACAAGACAAATGAAAAGGAAAAGCTTTTGGGTCAACATGAAGGAGACACAAATTTCTTGATGCCTTGCATCATCCCCAAAAGGAAAACACGAGACAAATGAAAAGGAAAAGGTGAAAGAAAAAGGAAAAGCTTTCGTCTCAACATGAAGGAAACATGAATGTCTTGATGCCTTGTGTCATCCCAAAAAGGAAAACACAAGAGAAAAATGAAAAGGAAAAGGCGAAAGAAAGAGGAAAAACTTTTGGGTCAACATGAAGGAGACATGAATGTCTCTATGCCTTACATCATAAAAGGAGACTTGTTGTATCAAATCCTTGTTTGATTAACATTGTGAATCCTTTGCCATATGTTTCTTCTAGGTTGGTTGGAATTTTTGTTACTTTGTGATCATAAAAGGGTTTTCTATTTTATTTTTTATAAGAACTAGGTTCACCTATTATAGGAAACTTAGGTTTGACTTTTGCTTTGATTTCAGGATGTCAGTAACCAAACATCTCAAGAGGTGGTATTGTGGGAGTATTTGGTTGTTTCATGGATGGATAGAAGGATACATTAGCTTCAAGGTTATCAAGACAATCATTTAGGAATTTATTCATGTTGTCATCATCTTCTCCAATTATTTCAACATCATGAGGAAGACATGCATTAGGAGTTGAGTGAGCATGAGGGTATGTGCAGGATCATGATGGGCCAAAAAGTGGCGATATGATGGGTATGTGTAGGGTATGTGGCTGATGACTTTTTTTACCAAAAATTGATGAGATGGAAATAGTTTTTAAAGGAGATTCTAAGATTTCCACATAAATTATGCTTTACATTCAATTTAATAAATAATTATTATTCATTTTCTATTTGAATTATGACTAAAGTCCTGATTGATAAGCTGATTGAAAAACATCTATAGCTTTCAAACACTATCACATTTTTTGAATTTGAAACATGTGTCACATTCTATGCTTTGCATACTATAGGATTAAAACAAAAATGAATTTCAAGATTTTTGACCAAGTTAAGGTGGTCAAACATACAATTTATTATATTTTTTAAAAGTTGTATTAAAAAAATTATAATTAATTATTTACTTGGAAAAAAATTACAAAAAATATGCTTCACATTGGGACATGAGTCCTCTAATTATATATAAAATATTATAAAAAAATACTATCATTTTATTGTGGTTAGGGTGGTTAGACACACAACTACTTTTTTTTCCCTGAAATTTAAGTTCTACTACATTGAAATTTCAAATTTCCACCAAATATATATATATATATATATTTAAATAACCCTAGAAGTTTAGAAACTACATTCAATTTTCTATAGATTCTATTTTTACATATTTTTGAAATAATATAGATAACTTATTCAAAGTTTTATGTCAAGTTTCCTAACTCTAATTTTTCTGAATTTTATCACCACTTAAGGGCCTATTTTTTCTATGATGATCCTACACATACCCATGAGTGAGTTCAATTTCGTTAGGGTCATAAAAAAAGGAAGAAATTGACACATATACCAAATATTTTAAGGACATACACAAATTTTCAAAGCACATATCCATGATGCAAGTTTGAACGAATGCTCTTGAAATGAAAGAAATTGAGATAATAACAATTTTGGAAAATGAAATAGAAAACTGAAGGTAGCTCACAGAAACACGGAAAAGCAATTTTAGATCCTAAGAAATCAAGAGTCAAAGGAAACATGGACTAAGATGCCATGGAGGGTGTCTTGGTCCTCTTAGTGAGATTTTGATGTTCCAGGGACAAAAACATACAACAAACAATAGAGAGAGACTTTTGAGGAAAAAATCCTAAGAGGGACGAAGATGCCAAGAAGGGAGTTTTAGTCTTAGTAGAGGGTTTTTGTAGAGAAACAATGAATTATGGAATGTCAACATTGTTTATAGATTTCCTATGCAAGATACTGATGTTCAGAAACAAAAAAATGTTCAAATAAATACAAGAAAAAATAACTAGGAATAAGCAATTAAATGCAATACGGAATACAATTCTTTTCAATTTTGAATGCAATAAGAATATTTGTAAATGCACATTTGAAGATGATGAACAATGCACTTTTCATTTTTTCAGTGAAATGAAATGATGCAATAAAGTAAAGATGCAACCTATATGCACTTTCACTAATGCAAATATAGGAAACCTTAAATGCAATTTCACTAAAGCAAAATGTAAGAAACCCTAGATGCACTTTCACTAATGCAAGATGCAATGCAATAATGAATGTAATCTATATGTAAAGAATTTAATGGACTCCAAATCAGAAATGAATGCTTAGAATTTAGGTTCACCAAAATGATTTGTTGAAAAATGGATATATGAATATCACTCTTTCTCCAACAAATCACCCAATAATGTCCTAGGAGTCCCAATTGGATTGACTAACAACCTTATAAGGTGAGTCAATTCATAATGAGGATGACCTAGGAGGGGGTTCTTTCAAATTTAAAGGGGTTCACCACTAAGCAAATGCTTGGAAAATACAAACAAACATTCAACCTACAAACCCTAGTTATGCAAGCTAAATGAAGAGTGCAAATAATGAAATTATTCAATAGTAAGGTAGGATGTGTGTATCTGGGAAGTCTGAAGATATTGTGAGGATTCTAGAAATGTAAAGAAGTTGTTGAAAAGTGTTATGGAGGATTAAGACGCTGAGGATGGTGTATTAGTCCCACTGCTATTTTTTGAGGTAGATGTAAAGTCTTCGGATGTTGGAATTGGATATGAAGGAATCCCTAAAAAATATGCTCGAGAGGACTAAGACACCCATGGTGGTGTATTAGTCCCGTTCTGAATTTCTAATTTTTTTGAATATGATTCTAAGCTCCAAGTTCTGCACTTGCTTCCTTTTTTATCTCAGGTTCTGAAACTTTCGGATTCTGCCTATAGGTGAGTTTTTGTGAAGATGACAACTTTGCAATGCAACTTTGCAACTTTTACAACTTTGCACTTGAAATAATCTTCAAGACTTCCACCTAGATCTACAATCACAAATATGCAAGAGGGGAACAACTTGTTTGTTAGTGAATGGGGGTTTTCCTTTGTCAAACCCCTTGTTGGTAATTAAACCTTGAAATGAAATAAAGAAATGAAGGGAAATGATGAATGGACAACATGTAATGCTACAACTCACTAAGACCCTTTTTGTAAAGTCTACAAACTTGTGTGCAATGGATTAAATTGATATGGATCTTGAATTACTTGCTTGAATCAAAACCCTACATCAGAAATGTTAGCACAACAATACACATGATGCAAGAAACTCTTTGATATGATGCTTGAATCTTGATGAAATTTCTCTTGAATGCTCTTGTGAACTCAATTTGATATTATGAATGCTCTCACAAAAGACTTGGATTGAAATGAATGAATGAACCTTCTATTTATACTTGCATATGCTTAATATCCCAAAATTACATCACACCAAGCCAACATATGAATTCCTCAAATAAAGGAGGCTAAATCTTGCTAGAATTTGAAATTAAATCCCAAAAATAACTCAAGGAGGACTAAGATGCCCTAGGTGGCATCTTAGTCCCAAGCCATGAAACTTGGGGAACAAACACCAAAAAGGGGCCCAATTAAGATACCTCAAAATTAGGGTCCTGAAACCTTTGGGGGACAAAGACATCCTAGGTGGCATTTTAGTCCCAACCCAAAAATCAGGGACACATAGATGGAGTCATTAAATTATCATTTATGCATTGGAGAATGTTAGGATTAACCAGAAAAAAGATATAATTCGTAGGGCTTGTGTATGAAAAATAGGACCAATTAAGCCATAAAGAAGCATAAATAAAGCAAGGTGGGCCCAAACAAGTGTGAAAATGCAAGGGTATGAATTTTACTACACTACAACTCTCTCATTTTTCTTTAAAAAATTTAATTTTAATATGACAATAAAATTGCTTTTTTTTATATATTAAAGTTATATATGACCTATAAAATATCATCAATTTGTAAATTTAAAGTAGCTACGAGCTGGTTACAATGGAAAAATCTACAAATGCATTTTTTCTAATGTTAAAGTTTTAAGTTCTACTTTTCTAAATATAAGGGACTCCCTTATTATATAAAAATAAAAGAGTCATAAAGATATTTTATTGTATTTGAATAAAAGGTTATAGAAATAGTCATGATGCCAAGGGATTATTCATTTTGGTTTTTTGTTATTTATACTCTTAATTTGTAGCCTTTATTTACATATATTTTGTTATTTATGGAACTCATAGTTTTTTCATGAAATTATAACAAAATTATAAGAGTTTATATGATCCTAGTCTCATTAAATCTTTATGCATATGTATCTCTCATATGTTCGATTATTTTTTTCTTAAATACCTAGTTGCATGCCATGCTTTTGAATATTATTTCTTGGAAAAGCAATCTCGACACTAATTATTTTCACTTGTGAAATTTTTACTTTCGATTCCTTTACTTAATTTCCATTAAAAGTATACACAAAAAACCCTAAATAGACCCAATATGTCAATAAAACCTCTCCCAATAACCTAATAAGGGTAGTCCTCAACCATTACTATGTTAGGAATAAAATATGGCCCAAAGGATGATAAACTTTCCTACAAATTTTTCATGTGGTGAGAGACACTTGAGTTAATAACCCAAGTGATAAGTCTTCAAGCTATTATGTTTTTTTTTTCTTTCACTTCCCCTTACTATAATCTGTCCTAATGAAATTTTCTTTGTTTAATTTGGTACCATAATTTCGTTCTTTTCATGAACATGTGTAAGATGAGCTACTTCCCCTTACTATAATCTATCCTAATGAAATTTTCTTTGTTTAATTTGGTACCCTAATTTCATTCTTTTCATGAACATGTGTAATATGAGCTAGTTTATTTTTAGGCACTTATGCTTAGCATGAGTAGATTTATTATAAAAGGCACACATAATATTTTACTTCTTATAATTTCCATTTTTTCACATTATGATATTGTATTTTTCTCCTTTTTACATTGTATAAGCGATTATAATCTTTACTTACCTAATTTTCAATTAAGGAATGAGACTTAAAAATATTTACTTACCTAATTTTCAATTAAGGAATGAGACTTAAAAAGCTTTATAGTGACTATATGAACTAACCATAAGGAGCATGCCTAAAATCAACTATATATATTTCTTCTCAATTGTACATTGCTTCAATTATAATCTTTTTTTTTTTTAGTGAAGAATATTTGGATAGTATCAAAATTAGAAGTAATTAACCTTATGAGAATATTCTCTAGTTAATGACTTCTTATTTTTTAAGATTTATTAAACAAATTTACTAATGTGATCTATATTTCATTTGATGTAGATCCATAATCAACATTAAAGAGTAAATATAGATATGTAAACATACACAAGATTCTAAATGCTTCATCAAACTTATTATTTTATTTAATATTTTCTTCAACTAAACATAGTTTAGTTTCAAGACCCATTATTATCTTGTGCAATCATTTATCTTTCAAATATATTTTTAATTTAAATTTTAAATAGAATATTTGCAAGGTGTAAGAATAGAAATTCTACTTAGTCTATTTTAGAGTAAAAAAAGTATATTATTATTTTGTAGTGTAGAGAAAAAGAGCGAATACACAAAATACATACCTCTTTTTATAGTCTCATGAAATCACCCCAAATATTACAAGTTTCACACTTAATTTTTAGTGTGATTACAAATATTTTACTAGATTAAAAAGTTCATAGGGTTTAAAATGGTAAAAATAATAAATTTGGATACAAAATTGATTTGATACAAAATGATGAAAAAATATTTATATGGATTTTTTTTTCTTCAATATTTTTTTAAAAATTATTCATTTATTTAAAAAAGGACATCTAGAGTGCAAGTTATGGTTCTTAAACCTACAGTGCTTAGAAAAAATGATAAAACTTTGATAAAAGCTACAATGGCAAAAAAAAGAAGGTTATATTTCACAAGATATTCATCAAAATTATAATACATGGGGGAAAACTCATGCCCTATTGAAAAGACCCCTTCGAAGGAAAAAAATGTTCCCCTTTGATAGGGGTGGCTCCCTAGTGGCTACTCTAAGATGGCATTGCTATTGGAACAAAGCAATGCTTGTGATTTCAAAGTAAATTGGGTGGTGGTTAAGTTTTAACCTCTAGTGGCTTCACAAAGTGCATATTGATTGAAGTCATTATAAAATTCATCTAAGAAAATTTCATAGTTATATTGATTACTTGTTCTTGTTTTTAAGAATAAATGTTGTTTTATAAAATTTTGCATGGTATGCATATGTTTTTAATGATTTATTATATTTCAAATTTTAAAAAAGGGCGAGTGTGTCCAATTGAAGTACAAAAGAGTGGCCAAATCAATTTTGTTGAAGATAATACAATCATGTTATATTAAAGTTCACTTAATTTGAGCATTTACCAGATTTTTAGTTACCAAGTTATAATGCAAAAATGTTTAATAGCTTACTTGTGTTCCTGACTCACATTACATAACGTGAGTGTGTTGCATAACATTAGTGCATTACATAATGTATTTGGATTATATAATGTACTTGATAGAGGGAGACGTAGTGAGTGGGAGAGAGATAAAGAGATGCAAATAGATAGAGTTAGAGAGAAAGAGAGTAGGAAAGATAAATAAGGAGAAAGAGAGCTAAATTTGTTTAAAAGAAATTTAATATTTTTGAATGACTAAAAAACAAGTTAATAAGAATGAGTTAACAAACATTAATGATTATAATTGGATAATATGCTACAATAAGAAGAAATAATAATATCCTACATTTAATTTGGAGAATAAATCCTTGAAAAATCAGAAGTAATACAAACCTCATAGAAATCTTTATAAAGTTTATGATTGTTTAAAAGTAAGTTTTTAGATTTTTTTTATTCTTACAAAAGATTTTAAATTTTTTAGTCAAATGAAATTAAAGATTTCACACCATTTAATCAATAGAATTATAATAAATTATTATTTTAAAGATTTGTAAATAAAAATGAATAAATATAAATCTTTAGCGAAAAAAATTATAATACATTAGTAATTACTGGATACAAAAATTGATAATCAGATAAAGAAATCTGATTACAATAGTTTCTGTGTAGGTACTAATAATAGAGGGGAGTAGAAGCTCCAAACATAAATTCAATGAAATCAGAAATAAGTACTAAAAGGAAATGACATGAAAACAAAGCATATTTTCATATAAATCTGGTCTCTTTAAATCTTTCAGGAGATTGCTTCCTATTCAATCTTAAAATCCTCCATGATGACCGTGACTGTGGCCATGAGCATGGTGACCGCCATCAAATCCTCCATGATGAGCGTGACCGTGGCCATGAGAATGATGACCTCCAAATCCTCCATGATGACCGTGACCGTGGCCATGAGCATGATGACCTCCAAATCCTCCATGATGACCGTGACTGTGGCCATTAGCATGGCTGTGACCGTGACTGTGGCCATGAGCGTGGTTGTCACTCTGACCATTACCAGGGCCTCCTCCATCCGCATCTCCCCCTGAATCTCCTCCTCCATCCGCATCTCCAACTGTATCTCCTCCTCCGCCCCTAGTTTCCCCTCCATCACCATCCTCGCCTCCTGTATTGTGCCCACCACGGCATCTAGCTATAATGGCGAGCACTATCCCTAACCCAAACACTCCCAACACTACAAAGAATATCCACCCACCAGAGCTCAGAAACGATGGAGGAGAATCACTCCCATCAAGCAATTTACGAGCCTCCATTATTCCAGGTTCACAATACTTTGAATACAATATGTTGACGCAAAACCTGTACAGATTGAATGATTCGGGACATCTATACGGGAATACAATTTTCCAGGCCTCGTATTTGTAGGTTTATGACTTTTGAATGATCTGCAGTCGTCGGCTGGAGGAGCAGGTGTGTTTCCCAGGGAGCTTCCCCGATCTTTCTCCATACGTTTCTTTCGTCTTTCTTCATATCAATTCCCAGTCTGGTGATGATAAGTACTTCTTTGGATATTCTATTGCTTCTCCCACACATAATGTTGCTTTTATCACACGTTTCATCTGATGGTATTGTAGACGTAAGCACCATATTTTAATGTTTCAGTGGAATCATTTGACTCACCGCTATAACCCTACGCGTTTGTTCAATTTCAAACTCAGCGTGGTCGTCAAATAAATATTATTTTAGTTTCCTTGTGAATTGGTCCTTGAGTTATCGCTTCACATTGAATGATTTGTTGTGACTTGGTAAGGGATAACTATTATTGTATGTTAGATTAGTATATATATCTTCAAGAAAATGTTTATAAAATATGTTGAAAGATATTCAATTGTTTATTTTTTCATTAGCAATTTTAAAATATATAAAAAATAATTGTATGACTTATTAGATGGAGAAAACAAAAAATATTGTAATTAAACAATGAAAATAGAACTTTGTAATATTATCTAGTTTTTAAATAATTGTAAAAATCAATAAAAATCATGTGCATTTTTTAAATAATAAAAAAAATCAATAAAAATTCATTGCACATGAAAGTATAAAGTATATTTTAAATCAATAAAAATTCATTGCATATGAAAATAGAAAATAGATTTTTGTTTTTCTTTCACGGATTTGCTAACCATCTATTTGTATGTTGCATTGACATAATTACATTTTGTTTATATAATTAACACACATATATTAAATAATAATATATATAAAATACGCCAAGAGTTATGCTTTTCGAGGCTAAAATTTATATTTAAAATTAAAATAATATTATTTAGAGTATTCATTTGAACACTTAATTAAATGAAAAAAATATTTTATTTGCTTATTATTAAATATTGTCATTATAAAATCTTTATAAATTGTTATTGAAAAGATTTAAAATATTAAATTTTATAAATAGAATATAAAACAAAAAATTATCTATTATACAACTTTCTAAATGGATGTGCTTGATTTGGCTTTAACTTCGTAAAGATCAAAAAAATTAATGCAGTAAAAAAACATTCCCCAAGTAGAATCCATCAAATACACCATTTATGCCAAGTCGAAAGGCACACAACTTCCACTAAAACCATGAGGTTACACTCAAATTGAAACTCTAAAAATACTTTTTGTGGGAAAAGAAAAATACATAAGCCAACAAAAATTGAGAATTACATGGGTAAAAATAATTAAACATGGGTAAAATTACCTTAAGAACAATTACACGGTAGAAACTGCAAGTTGTACTTCAAAATATAGATTTACAGGGATACATTTGTCTACAAAAGACATTCACCATTATTATGAGTTCTAAAAAAATTGAACTTCCACGGTGTATATGCCCTATTCTATGTAATTTATGCTTGATGTTCAAGGACTCCGATATATAATAAATGAAAACATGCAACATAATTTGGATTACATCGAACAACTAGCATTGCTACTATCAACTTACAACCACAGATCCTTAAGCAATCAAGCATGCATTGCTTTGCACGGTTTGTGGGTACCTCAATTTGACCATACATGAACCAAACCATGCCTATTTCTTGTATATATTTCATTCTGCTCCTCATCATAGAAAAGGGTAGTAAGAAATAATCAAATCTTGTTGGCATTGCTTTAGAAAAATGAAGAGGGGATTCCAATCACTTGACCTTAATGATATTGAAAGTATAATCATTAGTGTTGGGTAGGGGCATAATTTTAATCACCCACAACAGTCCACTCATTCGCAAGTGATTTAACAAACGTCTAGGTCTAGATTGCATCAAGTCGTCTACCTTCCTAGAGCTTTTCCATTCATCAAATTGTAATTGTAGTTCATCTTCACAGTTGTTGTTGGCCATGTTAGAAACACAAGTAGATTATAATTGTCCTCTCAAAAATTTGTCATACTGTAATCTCTATTCTTTGTTTTAAATGATTTGCTTGCAAGAAAATTTTGAAATATTAAAAATTAAGCACTAACACTACACTGAATTGAACAACAGATTGAAAGAGTGAAGAATAATTGAAAAAAATTAACAACTGTAATATTATTCAACTGAATATCAAAATCGATTACAATGATATCTTATATAAAGAGTTTTAGAGATAACACCAATAAAGGAAAACTCATGCAAATAGGTTGCATGAATAAAGAAAGCTAAACAAAGCAGCTAAATAATGGAAAGATGGAAAATCATCAAACTGGTTTTAAAGAAAAAGACAAGCAACTAAAGCTAAAGCTAAAGCGAAGAAGCCTCTCAACTTAAATATTGTATTTATTTAGTTTTTTTGAATTAGATATTCAAAATAATCTGGTTAAAAATCTTCTAAAAATTATAAAAGTGTGAAAATATTGTAAATTAATATGGTATTTCCATAACAAATATTATAAAATGATATATATTACTATTATAAATTAGAATACTATATTATATTTCCTTAAAAATGTCATAAATAGTAAAACTATAAAAAAATGGTGATAATGCATGCTTTTAAAGCATATAAAAAAAAAATCTTAAATATACCATTACAATTAAATAAAAATTGTAAATTGATATTAAAAAAATATTCAAGATTATCTTGTCTGAAACAAGGAAATTTTTGTAGTATGTAAATTACTTTAAAATCTAAAAAAAAATCCTAAATATAATATTACAATTAAATAAAAATTCTAAATTGATATTAAAAAATATTCAAGATTATCTTGTCTAAAACAAGGAAATTTTTGTAGTATGTAAATTGCTTTGAAAATTGATTTAAAAGCATAAATCTATTGATAAATACTTTACTTTGTGATGGGTCAATAGACGCCAATTTAAATGAGGAGAATAAAAATGTACACATACTTGTTGATGTGAGTGTAAGAAGCCTCTCAGCTTAAATAAAATTGTAACTATCAAAATATAAATCAAGAATTTTTAGAGTGATAATTTGAACAATAAATGTTATTTTAGGAAAGTAAGTGTGATGTGGATAGTGGTATTTTCTTTTATTGTATTTAATTTTATATTGATTTAAGATTAAAAAAATATTGAAACTTTGCTTATGTTTTGTTTCAGGATTTCAACAATTGATCACCTCTATGGTAGATTAATTTTTTGGCTTTGGATATTGCTAGTGAGCATGTATTGATTATGTAGCCTAAAAAAGTGATTTGGTTATAAATTATGTGGGCATGCTCTTAGATTCACCCAATTTGCTATGGTCCACTATTCTCCTAAGACTAGTAATATTTATGAATACTAATAAAGAGCTACAAAACAACTAGAAGATAAGTTATGCTAGGTCATCCTTAGAAAATATCAACTTCACAACTATGTAAAAATTTGAGGAAAACAATATTTAGTTTTGAAAATACTCTAAGATGAATATTTTGATCTAAATTAATTAATTATCACCACAATGGAAGTGTTGCTAGCTTCCTTCGAATGATGAGCCAATAAATGGTTAGATATAATTGTATGCCTAAAATTAATGTAATTAAATGGGTGATCCGACAATAGTGTGTCCCATATTTTGGCTAAAGTGGACATTGAAATAAGTATTTTTAACTAATTTTCTACTTTCTAACACATAGCAACTAAAGTATTATGAATTTGAGGAAGATGTGAATTAGTGACTTTTTAGATTTTGTTTGTATGTTTTTAGTAACAAAAGTAGGGGAAAGGGCCCCTAAACCCAACCAAAGAACAAAGTGAGGCCTAGTGGCCACCAAAATAGACCCAACAAAATAGCAAGGGTCAAAAATCGATTAGCACCCGCAAGTCTGACACCCTGCAAAAAAAAATACCGAAACAACTAACCATCAAAGAACAACAACCCTAAAGAAATAAACAAAAATAAATTTTCAAAGGGAAGACAAGCCCATTAAGAGCATTGAGCAAAAAACCAAAAAAAAATAGACCAACAAACCCAATTACTCCTTTGGAAAGAAGATAAGGTTTCATTCATTCTCAAGTTGTTCCATCGCCCCACTGTACTATTCAATTGAACCTATCGCTCCTTCAAGTTGCTCCTCCATGGCCCGAGAGGCTTGTTGCTTCTGATGGCCTTTCCTAGCCTTGGTCGCCACACTAGCCACCACAAAGATGGCCTTTCACATTATGCCAAAATTAATAAACATTAGCTTGTTGAAGGCCATGTCCATCTTGACCACTTTCTTTTGGAGTTCATGGATTTTAGATTGATAGGGATCCACGGGTCTAAAATTATACTACATCACCCCACTATCTTCCTTCATTAGTTGATCATCCATCCCCTTCATGACTTCCCTAACCGCATCCTCAATTTCATGTTCAATATTCGAAAGACCTTCCTCTTCCTCATCCTCTGAATCTTCGACCACCGGTTGGTCATCACTGACCATTTATTCATCCTATTTACTACTCATAGAATCATCTAAGAGATCTTCTGTAACGCCCCGTCGTGCGAACCCCAAAGGACTATTAAACAAAATCACAGCACAATTTTTTTATTTTTTTTTAAATTAACTAAACATAATCATACATGCAATACACATTAAGCCATGACATGAATTTCATTTAAACAGATTCACTAACACATACATCCCTTGGGCTACACGAGGAGTCATTACGAGATTGAGATCCACACAACAACAATAAAGAATAAAATCCAAAGATATAATCCATAACAAGATAAACATTAACAAATGTATACATGATAATCATTGATAAGAAACCATCTGAGTACATAAATATAACATATACATGATTAACTTAACACATTGAATATCAACTGCAAATAGCCACATAAGGTTTAATATTACATTAAAATGCAATATTCAAGAAGTACAATGATACAAAAGTGGTTCCAATCATAAATGGAACCCATACACGAGATAACATGATACAAATGAATACAAAATATCACAACTGGCTCCAATACAAATACAACTCTGGAGTTGCTGCATCTGCACCAATCCGCACCTCTCGATCCTCGACTGGGGACCCAATGGGGTTCTTAGCATGTTCCACCCGACCATGTGAGTCTGAAGACCCACCGCTCGTGCTAGGAGCTGACAAGAAGAGTCCTCAACCAAGAACATCCAAACACGGAATCACAAGACTCAACGCCATACAAAAGTATCATAACCTCAAGGATTATAAGAGTCAACATACTAACTTAAAATCATAAATTCCATCCCATAAATTAAAGCAATGACCAGTAAATAAGTAATCAAAGGATGATCATGAAATACTTCCAAATTAAACTAAATTGATAAACATAATACAATTCCAAATTTCAATCAAATAATACAATAACATCAAATCACAGTATCATAAGATACAAGATTGTAAATCAAATATACATGAGATCATACAAGACCACAAAGTATCCTAAAGATGTAATAAAACAATAATCATTTTAAATCAATACAAACAACAATCTAAACCAACTCCCATATCTTACTTCCAGAGGAACACAATAAAGTAAAACAAATGGGCAACTAGGGGAGAGTGTCATCGCATACCCTACATGGGTTCTCCTGGCCCTTCCTCCAAACTGAGGCGTCGGCCCCCATCTATGGATCTCCTGGCCCTTCCTCCTACTTGAGGCGCCGACACCATAGGGTAGCTCATGCGGAGCCGATAACCTCTCATGAGGATGAGGTTACGACCTTGCCAACCATGGCCTTCTCAGCCTTCCATTAGTCTGCAGAAGCACTAATGAAGATAGAGGCATCCATTTTTTTTTAATCTTATTATGATATTACTACCCAACCCTCCTAAGTTAATTATTAGGTTTTCACTTGATTACCAACTCACTCGTGGGTTCTCCTGAGCTCTTCCCCTTATGTGGGGAGCTGGCCCCCACGAGGAGCCACTCTCCCTAGAGACCCAACAACATAAAAACCAAGAAACCAAGGAACCCAGGGTTGTACAACATAACAAGAATATTAGATCACAACTGAGAAGCATGCGAGGCATTACCCATCTCGCTATAAATACATAATCAAAGTCTCAACAATTTTCGTACAACCCTTTTAAAATAATGAAACCAAAACACTTGCCACATCAAGGGCACATAAAGAGAGAGAACATCAATTAACAATCATCTCAAGCCTCTAGAAGCCAAAAGAATGAAAACCCACAAACAAGGGTAAAATGAAGCAACACAAGTTTTTCCCCAATAATTCCAACACAAGGATAAAATTCCCCTCAAATATGAGATTAACTCAGAAAATCCATGAAAAAGAAGATTCATCAAGACCCATCCACAAATCAACAATGGTGTCACCTCAAATAGGGAAACGCAAAAGAAAATCAACCTTGAATTCAACAAAATCACTTAATAAAACCGAAAGCCACCAATTAGGTATTCCACGGGAGACCTCAATTTTCTCCTTACAAGATACCTATATAGTTGGTAAACAAATGACCTTTGATAAAATCAACAAACATGACAACAATATAATTTAATGTTTCACCAAAATAATAAAAGTGGGAAGACCGCATTCCATAAGAAGCATAAACTTATCACAACCAAGCATCACATAAATATCCAATCAATTCTATCACAAAATCAAATTAATAAGACCCCCACAACTCCAAACAAACCAAGAATTCACCACGCAGGGTTAAACCAATAACAATACAATTTAAATTAAAGAGGATTCCCAACTCACGCAAACTCAAGAAAATTCACAATGAAAGGGTCCATCAAATCACTCATAAATCGACACAAACCCAATGGAATAAAAATCATTTTTGAAAACCAAGCAAACATAAAGGAGGACATATCCAATTGGAAACATCAAATTAACCCTTAAACATACATATACATTCAATGCTAATTCAATAAAGAACATCAACTTCAAATACAATTTATCCATTTGCTTAACAAGATATAGTTCATACAACAAAAGAAGTTCCAATACATACTTCCTCCATAATCCAACAATTGTAAGTCACCATATATGTTTTACTAAGGACTAAGAGAAATAGATCCCATTTCATGTTCTCTACAACACAATTATTCAAAATATTGACTTAATAGAAATAAACTTCCATGACACAAGATTAGAATACGACGATGTTATTATATGGAACATACTTTAAACTAATGGCACTAACTTAACTTGATAAAATATCACCTATAACGTTATTACCTAGCACACTCACCCTACCCCACAATTATCACAAATATCTACATAAAGATCAATTAACACTTTTACCCTTATACGACCACAACCTTATAGTCTAAGATCAAAGAGATGTGGATGATAGCACTGATCCCCCCCATTTATATCACTTAAATTAAACTCATTTATTCCATCCTAATAGAGGTATCATTCCTAACTAAAATACACCATAACATAAAGATAAGCGTACCTAAGATCAAACTTCATATAATGAAAAGGAGAGAGACTCATTGATCTACCTATATCCACATACCTACATCTGAAAGGACATATAACTTTATTTCCCTATTACCTAGTTTTAGCCCCACATTTATATTGATTTATTAAGATCAGAACCTTTTATTAATGAATGATAGATAAGTAAATTTTCCTCAAAAAATATTATCTAATAATTAAATATAGACAACTTTTTCTTTCAACTTAGACCAATTTATTCACTTAATAACTAATTCTTCTTCAAAGTAAATGACTTAAAAACTAACATTACATAAATACACAAGCATGTGAAAAATACAACTTAAAATCAATTGCATCTGCTGCGATAGATTGACAAAGGAATCAGAGAGATTAAGACTTCCTATTATGTTTTCAAAAGTGCGCGGTTGAGACAGGTTAAAAAAAATGAAATTAGAGAGCTTATTTAATTTTCTACAACCTTGGTAAGTCTAAAATTTGCAGCTATGACGGGCTGCCAATGATTTCAGGGAGATTATTTAATTCTGTAAAATGTCTCAACTCTAAATGCTAAAGCAGTGACAGGTTGCCAAGGGTATCAGGGAGGTTATATAAATTTAGATTACCAGACTATGCGAAGGAGCTCATCTAAACACTGTAACCAATAACATCAATTTCTCTCAGCTTCAACTGAACGGAGGTAATTGGCAAAGGCTTGAAACATTGCGCAGACCAAGAGAATTAAATAATCTGCTCATTGGTCCTCAATTTCTTCACTTGAACAATCTGCTCATCGACGGCATCAGAGAAGACACACGAACCAAGCTTCCTCCACGTTTGAGATGGTTACGGTTGCAAAAACGTGAGAAGCCACAGTCTTGCGGATAACATTTGGGATTTGATAAGAAAAATCAGAGAGATTAATTTAAATCTATACACCCTACCATGCTCAAGTGAGTTGCTGCGACAGGTTAACAATGAAATCAAAGAGGTTATTAAATTTACTACACCTTTGCAAGTCGAAAAGTTGCAGCTATGAAAGGGATCAAAGATTTCAGAGAGACTGTTAAATTCTGCACAATGTTTCAATTCTAAATGTCGTAACAAGGACAGGCTGCCAAGTATATTAGAAAGTGAATATTGTGGTTTGGAAATATCGCTGTCTACTTGCATTATTATCAAATTCCAGACTTAAAGGAAAAGAGAGAGGTGAGAAGCAAATACGTGGTTGAGAGAAGGAGAATTAATGAATAACTTTTCTTTCTATTTGGCAGCGAGTTTCTAGAGACGTGCTCAGAAACATGAATGAAGGTGAGCATTTTATTATGCTAGAATAATGACAATATCTATATTTCAAGTGCTGCAACTATGATAGATTGTCAGAAAAATCAAGCAGATTATTTAAATCTTTAAACTTCCTATTAGAGGAATTATTTAAATCTTTAAACTTCCTATAAACTTAAGTGGGCGGAAGAGAGAACTGATAAGAAGGATAAAGTTCAGGCAAAAAAGATGACAACTGATTTTAACCAGAACATAGCATAAAGCTTAAGGTATTCACACCTTCGTATTTCTCCTTTCGAAATTCGATTCAACCTGAAATCTACACTTGGCTGCTCGTGGGATTCCAATCTTCTTTGTGCAAGCCTCATCCCGTGCATGATGCCCCCTTGCCTTTTCCCCCAAAGGCTAAATTTATTCCCCAATTCACCAATTCTCTTTGACTTCCAAATGCTCCAAAGGTGAAGTTTCTTTCCAGCGTTTCTTGCTTTAAAACACTTCGGCTTCCTATCTATTTAAATTCCTTATTATAATAATGATCGTTTGAACAACTAATGAATTATTAATTATTATCGAATATCATTAAAGAATACTTTTACAAAACAATTAGTTTATTTATTTATTAATAACTCTTTACTTATTATTTTATAAAACTAATTTATTTAATTTAATTGATTATTACTTTAATTTCTAATCATATTTTAAATAACTTTGCAAATCACTTATGATTTAAATTTATTATTTAAACATGATTACTGGCATATTATATTTTCCACACAATCAAATAACATAGGAATTAATGAAGCACACACAGAAACTCACACACAAGTCCCAAAACAACCGTCACATGGAAGGCATTACATCTTCTCCCAACACAACTGATAGCTCCTTTTTACTCAAATTAATGGGAGGTGGAGTTTCCTCTTCAACGTCATCCCCAAGCTCTTTGAAACAAATTTCTTCCCTTGTTTGTATGTTATAACTATATTTTTTAATTAAAAAATAATTTATGAGTTATTTTACATAATCTTGAATAATGTATTCTATAGTTAACAAATATTTATAAAACATGACATTTCTTCCATAAATGATAAGGCGTGAGACTTGTTTCAGGCACAAATGCCACACTATATGTAGCCTATGGGCTAATAAAAATGTAACTATCAAAGTATAAATCAAGATTTTTTAGAGTGATAAATTGAACAATAAATGTTATTTTAGGAAAGTGAGTGTGAAGTAGATAGTGGTATTTCCTTTTATCGTATTTAATTTTATATTATTTTAAGATTAAAAAATATTGAAACTTTTCTTATACTATATCTCAAGATTTGAACAATTGATTACCTTTATGGTAGATTGATTTTTTGGCTTTGGATATTGCTAGTGAGCATGTATTAAACATGTAGCCTACCAAAGTGATTTGGTTATTAATTATGTGGGCATGGTCTTAGATTCACCCAATTTGCTATGGTCCACTATACACTTAGGACTAGTAATATTTATAAATACTAATAAAGGGATATCAAACAACCAGGAGATAAGTTATGCCAAGTCATCCTTAGAAAATATCAACTTTACAACTATGTAAATAATTGAGGACAACAATGTTTAGTTTATAAAACACTCTAAGTTGAATATTTTGCTCTAAATTAATTAATTGTCACCACAATGGAAGTGTTGCTAGCTTCCTTCAAATGATGAGCCAATAAATGGTTAGATATAATTGTATGCCTAAAACTAATGTAATTAAATGGGTGATCAGACAATAGTGTCTCCCATATTTTGGCTAAAGTGGACATTGAAATAAGTATTTTTAACTATTTTTCTACTTTCTAACACCTATAGCAACTAAAATTATTATGAATTTGAGGAAGATGTGAACTAGTGACTTTTTAGATTTTGCTTGTATGTTATAAATATATCTTTTAATTAAAAAATAATTTGTGAGTTATTTTACATAATTTTGAATAACTTATTCTATAGTTAACAATATTTATAAAACATGACATTACTTCCATAAATGATAACTTTATTTGTAGAAAAGATAAAATTATAAATTTGTAAACCTGAATTGCAACAATAATATCTAGTGTACAAATATTTTTCATTTTTTTTTTTTGCATATTTTTTTTATAACTTTTTGAGGTGAGATTAACTAAAATTTAGACATTGGTTATTTTTGTAATACATAAATTTTTTTGTATGCATCTAAATTATATTATTCCCTTTTTTGTTGAAATAGGAACATAAATACCTAGTAGGGGAGAGGGGGCCATAGTAGGGCAAGGACCAGTAGTAGGAATAGAAGTAGGAATATATGGGCCCCATAGTAGAGTATTTAATATCCACTTGTAAAACACTTTTTTTCCAAAAAGTACATAATCTGACAAATCATGTGATGCCACATTAGCAAAACATGTTTAGGGTACCCAGTGCTCTACTATGGCTCCTTTGTAATTTTACAAAAAGTATGCTGATGTGGCATCATATTTGATTATGTGACCCTAAAAATATTTTTTAGGTAGATGAGAGCAAGTAAACTGCTATACAAAATTTAGATTTTTTGAAATCATATGTTATTAAATTCAAACTCAGAAGTAGGCTGCCGTAATATGGGCCCCTCTCCTCTACATGTAGATATTTTTCATTTTTTTTTACTTTCTATTTTACAACTTTTCCATGTGTATGGAACTAGACCTTGATGATTACTAAAACTTATGTTCCTAATAGATAGAAAATAAATATAATAATCAAATTAAATATATTTAAAATTATACCCACTAGATAGCTTATTTCAAGTGCTACAATTCTATGAATTATCTTATTATATTTATTTCATTTGTTGGTCCAACCCTAGGTTAAAAACATAAAATTTTGGGGAAAATCTTGTTAGAGTAATCATTTATTAGCTAATAATTAGTTAACCTTTAATTGATTATTATTATAATTACACTTTATGCATTTAAGTTAAACTTAGGAATGATTTTCTGTTTTATTAGATTAGGCTATTATTATATCATTCTATCTCATCGCATAGAATGATGGGACTTGTAATGATCTAATTCATTTATCATCTAGGGTTTTCTCTTATAAGCACTCTTCTTCACACTGTTATTTCATTATGTAAAATTTTCTTTCTGACAAATAGAAAATAATTAAATTTGAAACTCTCATGCATGGAAGGTGTTCTTGTTTTCTATTTTCATATGTGTTTTCATAATTCTATTCTCTATTTTGATAGTTTTCTCTCAACTAGGGTTACAAAAGTGAAATCTAGAATCCTCATATTTTATTTATATGTTTGGGCTTCTATATTTTATTGGTGTCTTTTGGAGTGAAATAGACATCACCATTATGTTCAGGAGGTTAAACATATGAATTTTGACTAAAAAATTGACCATATTCAGTTATAGGAGCTTTCTTTGGTAATTTCTTTTTATTTGGGAGGCCATATTGTTGGAAGTTTGGAATATTGAGTTGTTTGTGAGTTGCTTAGGTGATTTCATTGATGTTAAGCCCTTGTATGAAGAGAGTTATTGAATTTTGATGGTGTTGATGATTCCAACCCCTAGCATTGGAGTTATTGGAAGTTTGGTGTTGTTGGTATTAGTGTTAAAATAATTCTTTTGGTGTTTTCATTGGTGTCCTACTTCAATATAGTTGCAGGGGTTATTGACCTATGACTTATGTTTGGAGAGATTATTGTAGTTGGAGAGTTTTACATGTTGAAAGTTTTGTATGTGTATTGTAGATATGTTGATAATATTGTAGATGTGTTAGGTTACTTGGTTTTAAGTGCTTTTGAGAAAATTTGAATAAAAGAGTGTTCAAGGTGATAGAGTGGTGTTTAGTGTTTTTCTCTATAGAAATTTCTTCATGGTTGAAGATATGCTCATGAATTTTGGACATGGTGATAGAAAGTGTTCAAAGGTGTCATAGCCAAATTTTAAGGTTCTAGATCATACTACAATAGAAGATGTGTTTGACAGTATGTTTTTCTCGTGAAACAAGGTGCTTGGGAGAAATGAGATTGCTATGGATTTCTCTGAAGTGAAGGTTCTAGTGTTGTGGATTTGGGAATGTGCTTATATTTATTATATCTACCTTTCCTTGAAGTATATGGTGTTATGGTGCTCTGCAAAGTTGTCTAGTTTGTTGGATGTCTATTATAGTATGTCAGGTTGCATAAAATGAAGGTGTTCTTGAGTTTTAGGCAGTTGCATTAGTTGTGCAATATATTTTGATGGTGCTAGAGTATTATGAGCTATTATAAAGATGTTGTGTATTGATGTGTGGTTTACAAGATGTTTCCAAACATTGAGAGGTGTGTTTGGTGTTTCTTGTTAGTGTTAGTGTAGGTTTGGTCGACATGGCATACTAGTGTTAATTGCAGAGGATAATTTTGTTTGAGGAAGTGTTGAGAAGCATTTTGACATAGATTTGGATCATAATTAATTAGTGACATGGTACAACTTCAATTCTTTTTATTGTGAAAGTGTTTGATTATGACTTATTTGATGTTGCATGGTTGAGGTGTATACAATTCCTTAAGGAAAACCTAATTGAGATTTTTTTAGGTCATGGAGGGTATATATGCAAGAAGAATTGTTGTGTGGATAAATTTTAGAGTGTTTGATGCTAAAGATGTGAAAGTAATCAAGTGTAATTATATGAGTGTGAGAATTAATGCCTATGACTTCCTAATGTAGTGAGTAGAAGGCGTCTACATTTCAATCTATTTGATGAGTTGTTTGTGCTTCAAAGGAAATGTACCTTTGGCATATGAAAGATGCATTGTTAGCTCAACTCAAGTTGGTAGTGATCCACCCCTTTCTTATTTCTTCTTTCCTCTAGATAGTGAATCCTTTGGTATTGATCCACTGATAGTCAACCTTTCTTTATCTTTTTGGGTAGTGAGCCTTATTGTATTCTATGTTGCAATTTATATATTAGTGAGATAATCATCATCATGGTTTTTCCCTTATTGGGTTTTCCATGTAAATCTGGTGTTCTTATGTGTTTGATGTTTTTTCATTACTACTTTACATTTTTACATTCTATTAATACATGTTAAGGGTTTAATGCTGAAGAAGTGTTTAAGAGATAATGCAAATCTAAATGTTAATGAGGTTTTTTCATGTTTTAAAGTATGCAAATAGTTAATCCACCCTTAGTTGTCTTGTATATCTAATATTTGGTATTAAAGATGTGGTTCCTAGGAAGAAGCTTAACCACTTGAGGTAGATCTAGATGGCACACAGGAAAGGTGTCAAATCTTCATTGTTCGATGGAAAAAAAAATTAACTACTGGAAAGCTAGGATGTAGTCTTTCTTAGTCTCCTTTGGATTTGGTGTTTGAAATTATGTTAAAATAGGTTATACTATGATTATAAATTGACCATCAAATAATGATGAGATCAAGGCATCATGAGAATAGTGGCAAAGCAAGGAATGTAATCCTGAGTGGTCTTACTGATTCAAAACTTGTGAAGGTTATGAGCTACAAGTCTACAAAAGATATATGGACAAAGCTAGATGAAATATATGAAACCCTAAAGTTGTCATAGATGAAGATATTACTGCCTACACGCTCATAGTTGATGAAGATGCTGATTCCATCAATGTTCTTGGTGGAAAGTTGGATGAAAGTGAAGTGGTGAAAAGGTATTAAGAATGCTGCCTAAATCCTATAGTCATAAAGTTTCTACTATTGAGGAAGCTCAAAATTTGGATAATTATTTTAGAGATTAGATGTTTTAGTGCTTAAGTTCTTTTGAAATGAGATATTTGGTCAAGATACTACAAACAAAGAAACTTTTTTTAAAGTTTGCAAAGTCGAAAAGGATGATGGATCAGATCCAGACAATCTTGATGAAGTGGAAGCAAACTTTGTGAGGATATTGAAAAAGGGTACTAGAAAATACAAAGTTAAGCAACCTTCAAATGTTTCAATTGTGGAAAGATAGGTCATTTTTCATATAAATGTCTAATAAAAGTTACTAATGAGAAACAAAATTATCATAATGGTAAGTTTGTCAAGAAGATTTATAATGTTGAAAAGGACAATGATGTATCTAATGATGAAGAATTATATTATCAGGATGAAGTGATGAATGCTTGTTCATGGCTTTAAATGTTGGAATTTAATTCTACTAATCTTGAAATATATGTGAAGGAAAGTGCTCCAAAAATTGAAGGAACTATGTTGACTACTTTTCATGCTAGAGAAGAGATGAATTTTTGGATCATTGATAGTGGATGATCATATCATATGATAGGTGATAAGAGTAAGTTTTTTAAGCTTTAAATGTATGATGGTGGTCCTTCTAAGTTTGGTGATGATACATCTGCTAAGATCTGTGGAAAAGGTTCAATTATTTTTTATGGCAAGGATAATACAAATGTTGTTCTTTATGTCAAGGGTATTTGACACAATCTTCTAAGTGTAGGAAAAATGTGTAGAAAAGGATATAATTTTGTATTTCATAATGGTGGTTGTGAAATAAAAAAAGAAAGCTATGGTATTTTGGTTGCTGGTAGAACAAGGAAATGATGTAATTTCTATCAACTCAAAGGTAGTAGTGCAAAATTCTTTATGTCTCAAACTAATGAAAGCTGGCTATGTCATAGAAGATGGGTCACATTAATTTTGATAGCCTTGTAAGGATAAGTTCTACTAATGGTGTGACAGATTTACCAAATATTCCAAAGCTTATCAATGCAATCTACAAAGAATGTCAAGTTGGAAAGAAAAAAATTGGAAAGAATCAAGAAAAAGGAATATTCTACCAAAAGTCCCTTGGAGTTAGTGCATACGTATCAATGAGGACCTACCAGAATTAGAAGCTCATTTGGTGAGATGTGTTTCATGTTATTAATTGATGATTATTTCATAATGGCTTGGGTTACATTTCTCAAATAAAAATTAGAATATCTCAAAAAATTTAAAGCATTTAAGGCTATGGCTGAGAATAAAATGAATCTAAAAATAAAATGTTTGAGATTTGAAAGAGGTGGTGAGTTTACTTCAAATAATTTTAACTTTTTTTGTTAATATAATGTAATAATAAAGTATTTATCATCCCCTAGAACTCCTCAAAAGAATGGAGTTGTGGAAAGAAAAAAATAGTTCAGGAAGTAGCTAGGACAATGATGAAGGAAGCTAACCTTTTAGATGCCTATTGGAGAGAAGAAATTAATACTATAGTATGCATCCTTTTAATAGAGTTCAAGCAATAGAAAATAGTTCAAAGACTCCCTATGAGTTCTGGTATGGTAAACCTCCCATTGTGAAATATTTTAGTATTTTTGGAAGCAAATATTATATCATAAGAGATGAGGAAAACTTGGGAAAGTTTAATGCAAGATCTGATGAAGGAATATTCCTTGGATACTCTACAAGAAGTAAAGCCTACTAGTGTTACAACAAAATATTGAAGATGATCATTGATATTGCAAGTGTCAAAGACAAAGAACCACATAAAAGTTTTGTAATGATAGAATGATATAAATCCGATGAACCCCCTTTGAGTGAAGAAGAAAAGGCTGAAGATAAAGGAAAAGAGTTGACAATTGATGAGGAAGAAGCTACAAGAAAGAATCCTAATACTCCTAAGTATGTGCAAAACAATCATTCAGAAGATCAAATCATTGAAGATAAGAGAAAAGGTGAGTTTACAATTAGAAAAGTTACTATGACACAAGAACAAGTAAATTTATGTTTACTTTATGAGGTGTCCAACCAAAACCACTATTTGAGGCATGCAAAGATGAGAATTGGATAAAAGCAATGAAGGAAGAGTTAGAATAGATAGAGAAGAATCTGACTTGGGAATTGTTCCCAAGAACAAAAAACAAGAATGTGATTGGCACTAAGTGGGAATTTTAGAAAAATCCAAATGAAGATGGAAAATTCATCGGGAAAAAGGCTAGACTTGTGTGTAAGGGTTATTCATAGGTTGAAGGTATAAATTTTGAGGAAACTTTTTCTCTGGTTGCAAGAATGGAAGCTATCAGGATATTTTTAGATTTTGTATCACATAAAGATTTCAATCTTTATTAAATGGATCTGAAGTCTTTATTCTTGAATGGTGAATTGGAAGATGTACAAATTAAACAATCAAAAGGTTTTCAATTGTCAGAAGATGCTAATATGGTCTATAGATTGAAGAAAGCATTGTATGGACTGAAACATGCTCCTAGAGCTTTGTATGCAAGTTTAGATAAGTACTTGTTACATCAAGGATTTAGAAAAGGTACTACAAATAGTAATTTGTATTTTAAATTTAAAGGAGAACAAATATTAATTTTGGTGGTATATGTTGATGACATAATCTTCAAAGGAAATGGAAGTATGTGTAAAAGGTTTTCAGAGGAAATAGAGAAATAATTTGAGATGTTAATGTGTGGGGAGATGAATTTCTTCCTTCGTTTACAAATCAGTCAATGAAAATAGGGAATATTCATATCACAGTCTATGTATGTCAAGGAAATGTTGAAGAAGTTTAGAATGGATGACTCCAAAATAGTATGTACTCCTATGGTTACTAGTTGTAAGTTGAGAAAGAATGATGAATCTCTTAAGAAAGATGAGAGCAAGTATAGATCAATGACTGGTGGACTATTGCACGTTACTACTACTAGACCAAAGGTCATGCATTTAGTATGTCTTGTGGCTAGATTTCAATAAGATCCTAGAGAATCTCATGTTGTAGTAGTGAAAAGGATATTCAAATATTTGAATGGCACTCCATATTATGGTTTGTGATATCTTAAGGATAATGAATTCTCTTTTAGTCCATATCCAAATGAAGATTGGGTTGGATTTGTAGATGAGAGGAAAGGTACAAGTGGTGGTGTTTTCTTTCTTGGAATCAAGTTGGTTTCATGGCTAAGTAAGAATCATGATTTAGTGTCATTATCTACTGTAGAAGTAGAATATATCATAGCAACACCATGATATACAAAGGTGTTGTGGATGAAGAAAAAATTGAAAGATATCAAAGTTTCATATGTGGTAAACCTATTCCTATCATGTGTGATGATAAAAGTGAAATCAATATTTCAAAGAATCTAGTAATGAATTCAAGAACAATCATATCTCAATCTAGTATCACTTCTTGAGAGAAAAAAATTACATAGATTGAGGTGAAGTTGGAGTATGTGCCTACTAGGGATCATGTTGCTGATATTTTCACAAAGACTCTTAAAAAATATACTTTTGCGTATCTCTAGGAGAAGTTAGGGGTTATTTCCCCTCCTTTCAGCTAGATGAACAAGTGTGTTCATCTATCCAGGAAGAATTTCAAGATGCATTCTTGGTCTTGGAATAATGTTGAAGGCAACCTCTCAAAGGAAGTAGGTAGTAGTGGATGTTGGTTGGTGCACTCACTTGGAGTATAGTTTTTGTTCCTAAGGTAGAGTATGTAGGAAGAGAGTACAAAATAATGAGTGTAGTCAATTTTTGGTGTTGCAAGTGGCATATGTAGGTGTTTCCTTTGTATGTCATCAAAGGAGGAGAGAAAGAGAGTTGGAGAACTTATGGTCTCTTTCCATTGATATCAAAGGGGGAGAGATTTGGTTGAGAAACCATAGTGTAGAAGTGAATATGGTTTGAAGAAAATAGGGGGACAGAGAAGTTTGTGAAGAGAGAACATGAAGTGTAATAGTTGTCCCTGTCAAGGGGAGTACTTCTTATTGCATTGTTAGATGCATAGGATAACTGAGAGGGGGATGGTGAATTATTTGAATACTTTAAAACATCAAAAACCCTCATTAACATTAAAACATGCGTTATCTCTTAAACCCTTATCCACCATTAAATCCTTAACATGCATTAACAAAATGTAAACATGTAAAGCAATAATATAAACATAGAAAACACATAAGAACACTAGATTTATATGGAAAACCCAAGAAGGTAAAAACCATAGTGAGGATTAGCTCACTAATATATGAATTGAAACACTGAATACAATAAGACTCACTGCTTAGAAAGATAAAGAAAGGATCACTATCAGTGGCTCACTACCAAAAGACTTAGTGTTAAGAGGAAAGAAGAAACAAGAAGGGGTGGCTAAATGCACATTTGAACTGCTAACAACATTTTCATTTCTCATATTCTGAAGGTATAGTTCAAATAAAGCACAAACAACTCATCAAATAGATAGAAATGTAGATACCTTCTAGTCACTGCATTAGGAAGCCATGAGCATTAAGGCACACACTTAGATCATCACACTTGATCACTTTAGAATCTTTCACAAAACACACTCTTTTAACTATATCCACACAATAAATATTCTTGCATATATACCCTCTGCGACCTAAAACAATCTCAACTAGGTTAGCCTTAAAGAAAAATATACACCTCAACTGTGCAACACCAAATAAGTGGGCACAAAACACGTCCACAATATAAAGAAGTGAAGTTGAACCATGTCACTACTTAATTTTGACCCAAATCTACATGAACATGCTTCTCAACATTACCTCAAACAACAATTATCCTTCAAAATTAGCTCTAGCATGCCAGGTTGGCCAAACCTACACTAACACTAACAAGCGATGCCAAACATGTGCCTCTCAAGGTCTAGAAACATCTCGTGGACCAAAAAGAAATAATTCATAATATCCATGAAACATCTTAGAATGATCCAATACCTTTAGAATAGACTACACAACTACTACAACCACTTGCAACTCAAGAACACGTTCATTCTATGCAACCAAACATACTGGCACAAATATCCAACACACCAAACAACTTTTCAGCACACTACAACACCTAATAATTTAAGGGAAGGTAGAGAAATTCAATATAAGAATGTTCCCAAATATGCAATAACAAAACCTTTACTACACAAAAATGCAAAGCAATCTCATTTCTCCCAAACACCCTATTTCACTTGATAAACATACTATCAAACACATCTTCTACTGGAGTACGATCCATATCCTAAAACTCTGGATATGATACCTCAAATCACCACATCAAAACCACATAAACATATCTTCAACTATGAAGAAATTCAGAGAAAAACAATGAACACCACTCTGTCACATTAAACTCTCTTTTATTAAAATTTTCTCAAAAGTACTAGAAAATCAAGTAACCCAAAGATATTTTTAATATTATTAACATCTCTTCAACACACCTACAAAATCTATAACAAGAAAAACTCTCCAACTACAACAATATCTCCAAACAAAAGTCAAACCAACAACCTTTGCAACTCTATTGAAGTAGGACATTAATGACAATGCTAGCAACATTGTGTTGATATTAATACCAACAAAACCAAACATCCAACAACTCTAGTGCTAGGGGTTGACATCATCAAAACCAAAAAAATTATAACACTCTCTTAATACAATTGGTTGACATCAATGAAAAAACCCAAGCATCTCATAAGCAACTCAAGCTTCCAAACTTCCAACATTATCCCCCTTTTTCATTGATGGGACAACTACTTTTAAAAAAACAACCAATAAAAAAGAAACCAACAACAATACTACAATAAGTACCCCCCCTGATAGGGACAACCATTGCACTTCATCTTCTCTCTTCAATTGACTCCCAAAGCATCGTACCATATGACTTTTTAAAAACAACTAAAATATATAATTTACAATAAATAACACTTTATAAATAATACTTGGTGCTCTTATAAATTGCTAACCAATAGAGTGAAGCAATGGCCATGGTGGATCCACATGGGAAACAAACGAGTGCCCATCACCAAAGATCAAACCCACACTACCAAGGTCACGTCAATCACCATCCACCTAGACTTAGCGAGCTTTCTTTCTTGCCACTTAGGTTACATTGGTGAAAAATTACTTCATAATAGGCCAGGAAAGCTTCTTTGCAGTACAGTTAGCACATCAACACTTATTATCTTCACAGTCATCCCTCGCACCCTTGCAACTGATCACTCATGCAACCTAGCACCAATAATTTTTATCCTGTAATATCCTTTGTATGTAAAATTAGGAAACTTTAATAGAAATTGGTATAGCACTATCCTTGCTTGTCCATTTCTTGAAGAAAAAATTCTATCAAAAAGTTGGTTTCAAGCCCAATATAATGGTGCAAGTATTTTTTTATATTTTTCTTCAAAAAATTTAAACAAGTTGTTGAATTCATATATCCTTGTTTGTCCTTCTTGGTTCATAACTTGGCCATACAAAATCCATTTTTTCAAAAGAAAAGGAGTTGGAAAGGTGTTTTATTTCTAAGTTACATTGTTATTCAATCCATTTTCCTATAAAATTCACCAAGTACAAAGAGATAATTTATGTGATGTGATTTCTCTTTTTTACACTTTTCTTCTCTCAAATTTGCATTAGAATTTATTTTTTCTCATTGTGGCTCAGTCATATATTATTCACTTTCAATATCTATATACATGAAAGAACAAGAAATATTTCTCACACATTTTAAAAAAATCTTAACCACCATGGCAGATACCTCTTTAGTTGAATACATTACACCACACAAATAAAATATCTAGAAAGCTCATATTACCATATTTCTCATGTCTAATGGTTTATCGTCGACTTCGAATGAAGTGCAACTAGCATTGAATCATCAATTTGAGATAATTTGGCATATGAACATGATGGATGAGGCTATGAGACTAGTTTTGATGAATTGTTTTAGATAGTCTCTTGTCTCATATTGATTCTTGCACCTCTCTTAGGGATATGTGGGATAAATTTAAATATCTTTGTGGTACCATTAATTTCTTTGTGCTCTACAAATTGAGGAAGAATTGACATCACTTGTACCTAATTCTTTCACATCCATTAAGGACTTTTTGATGAAGTTTATGTCACTCAGATCTCTCTTGTAGGATTGTGGGAAGAATTATACTAATAAATAATGTGTTCACTTGATCTTGTCTAAGCTTTGAGGGTCATTTTAGTACTTTTCTTCTACTTTATACTCTACTATGAATGCATTGGGTAATATATTTACCATGACATATTTCGAGATTTTTTTTAACATTTGATTGATGAATAGGAAAATTTGACTTAATTTTATTTTATTTCTAGTTGCAAAACCTAAGCATTAGTAGCACCAAAATCCAAAAATGATGAAAAGAAACAAAAGATCAAGATAGATACTTCATTGAGTAGTGAGAATTCCTCTAAACCATCTCAAAATTTAGAACAAAAACCTCAAAAAACTCCTTAGAATGATAAATATTTTATGTTTGGTGAGTCTTCCAATATAAAAAGTAAATATGGTGAACCTTTCTATTTTTGGGGTAAAGAGCGGCATCCAATCGCTTCATATTGGAAGAGATTAGATGATTTATAGGAATCCATGTAGTAGCATAACACCTCAGCCCCTAATTCTTCTTCCTCATATAAGTATAGGTCACACTCTTTCTACATGGGCCTTACCTTCTGCAACTCCATAGATACTTGATTTTTGTGTGGCATATAACATGAGTCATTCTCAAATTTGGTCTGACACCTTTGAAATTGTAGTAATAATCAAATTGTAGTAGGTGATTCTAAACAAATTTCAGTTTTGGGCTTAGGTACTATTCCACTTGAGTACGTTTTTCTTCAAGATGTTCTTTTTGTTTTTGATATCTCCACCAACCTTCTTTTAGTGTAACATATTTTCCAATTTGGAACTAAATGGATAGTCAAGTTTACCCCACATGATGTGGTTATTGTGACCATGATGATCCTTATATTATTATGGCTACAGGGAGTGTTGATTCTTCCTTTCATTTATACCAATTTGACAATTTTTAGAGTTCAATTGGTTGAGGTTCATCTTTCATAGCACATGTAGACACTATGATTAAGTTTTGGTATGTACATTTTGGTCAGGTCAATTTTAAATATTGTTAGCAAATAAGTACATAGGAATTGTTGTTAGGTATCCCTAAGATTTATTCTATGGATGGTGTTTTCCAATGATATGCTTTTGGAAAATATGACTAGGATTCTTTTCCTATAAGTAGAGCCACACATGTTAAGGCACCCTTATAGTTGGTACATAGTGACCTCATGGCATTTCCAACTTATTCATTTTCAAGAGCCAATATTTTCACACATTTATTTATGGTTTCTCCAAATATACATGGGTGTACTTTCTTAAGTAGAAGAGTGATGTCCTTGATTCTTTTAGAATCTTTAAGGAATTTAGGGAGAAGCAATCTGGTTTTTCTATCAGATGGATACACATAGAAAATGGGGGGCAACATGTAAATCTGGCTTTCAAAAAGACTTTTGTATTGATCATGATCTACACCATTAGCTTATAGTTCTATTCACGCCTCTGTAGAATGGTGTTGTTGGCTGAAATAAAAAGAACATAAATGTATAAGAGGTGACCAAATATATGATTCAGTCATGAGATATGGATTCTTTTTAGGGCTAAAATGGTTAAATATTCTATTTATATTCAAAATCATATACATCATAAGGCATTGCAACATATGACACTTGAGGAGTCTTGGTTCCATATTAAGCTTGATATATCTTCATTCAAAATATTTTGTAGTGAGGCTTGGAGAGGAAAGGCATGGTGAGAAAAAATCAACCACTCATATTTTTTTGTTAGTGTGAGGATGTTAATTTTAGATGCACATGACAACTAAGAGGGAGGTGAATCAGTTGATCTTTAAAACATCAAAACCCTCATTAACATTTAGATCCTTACTAGCCCTTAAACCCTTATCATGCATTAAAAAAATGTAAACATATGAAACAGTAATGCAAACACATCAAACATATAAGAAAAATAGATTTACATGGAAAACCTAAGAAGGGAAAAACCACAGTGAGGATTATCTCATAATATAAAGTAATAAAAACTCTAAATAAATAGGCTTGCTACCGAAAAGAAAGAAGGGATCACTACCAAAGGATTCACTATCCAAAATAAAGAAGATAGAATAAGGGGTGGCTCACTTCCAATTTGAACTACTAATAATGCATCTCTCTTATACCGAATATACAATTCTACTGAAGAACAAACAACTCATTCAAAAGACTAAAATGTAGACATCTTCTAGTCACTACATCTAGGATTCATAGGCATTAAATATCACACTCAAATCACCAAACTTAATCAAATTTATATCTTTTGCACACCTTCGATAGATACAAACTCATATCCGACAATTCACCTTACCTATATACCATCTGTGGCCTAAAGGATCAATTAGGTCAGCCTTAAGGAAATGTATGTACCTCAATCATGCAACAACAAATAGTTCAACATCAAAAACTTCCAAGGTGTAAAGAATTGAAGTAAAACCACACCAAAACTCACTTGGGACCAAAATCTACATATACAAGCTTCTCAACAATTCCACAAACAATATTCATCCTCTAAAATTAGTACTAGCATGCAAAGTCAACGAATCCTGCACTAACACTAACAAGCAATAACAAAATCACCACTCCAATTCTGGAAACATCTCATGGGCCACACAAAAATATTCCAAAACATCTCATAATGCTCCACATCATTAGAATATTTTCCACGACTACTACAACCTATTAACTATTGAAATTGCACCCTGTCGAACATGAAGTTCGACATTTCAGTGTAACATGGGAAGACCTCTAAAGTTGTGGGTTAGTTGTAAGCAGAGGTCAACCTCCGGAGAAGGTCGGATTCCTTTCAGTACTCACCTAAAGCTACTGATTTTGTAAGGAAAAGGGAGAAGGAGTGCATGAAAATTAAAACTAAACCCTATGGTGATGCACCTAAATGTTACTTGGATTTGAAACCATATTTCATACACTTGCTTGTAATGTCTGAAGATAAACTTGCACAACTCATTTCTGTATATTCTTGCAAAAGTGCTTTATAAACAGGTCTCAGTGCTCAGATTCCTAGAAGGAAAGTTAATTTCACATCTAAAAGTCATTTACATCTTTCAACACAATTTGTAACCTGCATAAACATACCTCCTGCATAAAGGTTCTAAAACTTGAGACAAAGCTTCAAGGAAATAAACATTACCTCACTAAAAACTTGATCAATCAACTAACTGAACACAAAAATGCAAAGAGTAAGTAGGAAAAAGATTTCATGTCAATAATAATCAAGGTCTTTACTAAATTTCATCTCTAAAACTGAGTTACAATAGCATGCACAAGACTTGTGAAAGGACTACAAAAGTCACTATCTCCAAGAGCTGCATGAATAGAGCTAACTCTAAATGAGTTACAAAGGTGATTATATCCAACTCCAACAAAGATCCACCAAAAAAGGATCTAGAAACTCCTGAACTCGTAAGCCTTCAAAAAGCCCAAAGTTTAGCAATTGAAACTCCTTCCATAAGGCTCCAAATAGGTGGAAAAGTTCAATTTGAATATGTCCAACATGATGACACATCAAAAAGACTCTAAAAATCACCAAACTGAGTTAAAAAACCTGATTTTTCTTCCGCATGTTGGCCAACTGAAAATAACCTCCCTCCATTCTCGGAAAGTCATCAATACAAATATTATCTCCATTTTTCAAGACTTGATGCTGTAAACATGTGCTCCTATTTTTCCTCATGTAGAATAAATCAAG
>VDFB02069622.1:0-29886 GCA_007258455.2 Sequoia sempervirens | reverse complement strand
ACACAAATACTAAGGGAGTGGACACTAAAATGGATGTGAAAATGTAAGTGAAATTACATGGGGTTCAATTTTATGACATTACATTTTTCCCCCACTTTAGCGAGTATATGAATCTATATGAATATACATGCTAAAGAAAATATACTAAACATAAATAAAATCAATATGCCAAAAGGATATTGTAGAGGAAGCAAGTAGTCCTTCGAACCAAGGAAGCATACCCCCATGATGAAGACCTTCAAAACAAATGCATTAGACAAGAAAGATATGCACAAGACAACAAGGTTAGAACATATACATGGATAATACATACACAAAGGAACATAACAATCAAACTAAGAAGATTTGAGTCAACAAAGTGAAAGACACCTTGATGTAGAAGGATTTCTCAGTACTATGTGTCATCCCCAAATTAAGAAATAATACATTGAAGAATTCTTGAATGAAGGGAATAATGTAAGGATTGATTACTTCAAGAGCAGAATGCATCCAAAAGATAATGAAGAAACCAATGTCAGAGAGAAGAAGGATATACTCAGGATGAAGAATATGTAGGTCTTTGATCTAGTATATAAATTATAAGGATATTCCAAGACATGAAGAGGACATGAGCCTTCTATCCTATGTATTTGATTACAAATTCACTACAAACATGTTTGCTACAAACAAACAAGTTGGGAGAAAAAGTGAAAAATAATAGACACAATTTAATGAGACACCATAAGACAAGATTTGACACAAGTCACACAGTCTAATCATATAAGAAACAAAAATTGATTTGATCAAATAGATAAGCTTGCGGCAGCTATAAACATCTAATGGTAAATAAAAATATTAGATAAAATACACAAAGGAATCCTCCTCAATACATCAAGACATGAATCCCCTTTTTAAAAAACAATCTTCAAAAAGGGGCTCTTTCAGTAGGGAACCCTTCAAGACATCAAGACACCAAGGGGCCCTTTTGAAGGAATGCTCCTTTTGAAAGAATTTTTTTTTGCAAGTGATTTTGTTAATAAGGAATCCTTTTGAAAGAAATTTCATCAAGGAATCCTTTTAAAAGAATTCTCTTGTTTCAAAAGTGAATTTTTCAACAAGTGATTCTTCCATCAAGGAATATTTTCGAAAGAAATTTCACCAAGGAATCCATTTGAAGGAATATTCCTTGTTGAAAATTGAACAGATATGATAGCCCCCCTTAGAATGATGTGTGCTACGTAGAGAAGCACATGTCATTCTAAGGAGAAGAAGAAAGACAAAGATATTTCATGGAACGAGATACATGGAAATATGTATTAGTGGTATGTTGTCACACATGCAAGGGACAACATGTAGAAACCACAACATCAAGGAAAGATAGGTAGAGATGATGAAATCAAGACAAAAATGAGAGGGGGTCCTCAAGAAGGGCACACACCTCCAAAACAAGTCACCTCAAACCCCAACATATAGGAGAGGATAACCATGCTAGATACTATTGTGTAACTACCATAGAGAAAGTATGGTTGCACACAATAGTGTACAACCATGAATGCCAATGAGCAGAAAAAGCTATGAATGCCACATAGAAAGCAACAACATAATAGAAGGGAGGTGTAAGAACCTCATGAGAAGATTCTTAGAATGGACAAGATAGAGGTAGACCTTGATATCACTGGTCATGCAAAGAAGAGATAGATGCATCAACTGACGAAAGATTGATGGCACAAAAATCATGAAGTTGTATTTTTCCCTTCAAGGTCTTGAGTTCACTGGTGGAATAGCCTGAAACTCAATGGTTTGCACATAAGGAATGTTTTTATTTATCATGCTTATGACACTTCTTATGTGTAGGAGGAGGAAGAGTAATTAAGTGGGCTTTGAGAAGCCTCACAAAAATATGCTCTTTCTCAAATAAATGAGAAGGAAGCAATCCTTTCTCTTGTGGAGAAAAGTTTGATTGCTCACAAGAAGAAGACATGAAGACAATAGATGATGGAGGGGATGGAGAAAAATGAGAAGGATTTTAACCTAAACCATTTGCAAAAGAGCAAGGTGTTGGTTCCAAAGGGACCTTAGCTCCTTTTTCCATATGCCCAAGACAATTTACTTTGTACCCATGCTTAAAAGCAATGTTAAATCCAAGACCATAACATGATTTCAACTCCTCCAAAGGGGTAGGATCATTATTAAGGACATTACAATTTTTATTCACATTATCTCACAATATAGAAGAATAATCATCTTTGATAACAGGTGTGAATGATATTGTCAGAATGTTTAAGTGGATAGGTTCTACCTTGTACTCCCTGGTAAAGAACTCAATGAATTCCAAGGATCCCCAATCATTACCTAGACATGAATTTAATTTAGAAGAAGAAGAAGGGGGAAACCTAGGATTGCCTACTTTGGGAGGATCTTCTTCAGGGACATCTATCTCAAGAGTATCCTTTGTAATATTTACTATCGGAGCAGATGTCAACACATTGAAAGATAATGAGGGGAAAATATTTTTAAGAGAAGGTGCAAATGAAGGTTGACCAACAATTACCATCTCACATAAGTGTATGGCATCAAGGTCAGCCTTAATTGTAATCACCTCATTATTAGCAATTTTTTTTATAGAACGATGTAAAGTAGATGCAACTTCTCCCAAAGTATGAATCCACAATCTACCAAGAAGAAGGCTATATGGCAACTTTCCTGACATAACATGTATCAAGGTGGGTATGGTAACATATCCCAACCTTAAAGGAAAGATTATCTTGCCTAAGGCTTATCGACCTGTATTATCAAACCCATGAACGTACAAAGAAGAAGCAACAAGATAAGTTGAAATAGTAAATTAATTTTAGGCAATAGATCAACGCTACATATGTTGAGTGCTAAATCGGTGTCAATGAGAGTACATCTAATGCCAATATTATTAATGTTAACTATTATCATCAAAGGATCTTCTTGCTTTTGCACTTTCAAAGGTGGAAGTTTTTGTGGATAGAATGTAATACTTGATGAATCCATGTGAATATGAGATGTCAACACATTAACATCCATCAGCCTAGTGCAAGAAGGTAAGATAATCTTCTTCAAGGCTTCTTGAAGCATACCTTGATAAACTGGTGTAGACTGAAAGTCACACAGTGAGATCTTAGCCAGAGTAACATGGAGTTGCTCAACAAGATCTTAATCACCAAGTGCTTTAGTCATGGGTTTAGGTGCTAAAGGAAGACTTGGTTGAGAAGGCTATAAATAAGTAGGTCGATCAATATTTATTTTATTCTTTCTATTATTATAAGTATGGGCTACCACTCTATAAGAGGGAACCTCACTATTAAATGAAACACCACAAATGGAACAAATTCTTTTAGGAGGACTAGTCAAAGTCATATAAATGACCAATCTCTTAGGCTATCGAGGGGTGGTAGAGACTATGATAGCATTTACGTATGCATCATGACTAATGGAGGATTTTTTTGAAGAAATATGCTCAACATCTATCCTTGGAGGATCCGATGTGAGACGAGCTTCGTCATTCACTAATGCATCATCTCCAAAAGAGAGTGCATTGGAATGAAAAGAAGGTAGAGTAATTAATGTTAAGAAAAAAATAAAGATTCCATCATCTCACACCAAAATATCCTTAGAACGAATTCCAAGAGAGGGATCAACAAAGAATAATAAGAAAGGAGAAAATAAATCGCTTTCACACACTTGTAAGAGAACTTCTTGAAGTTTCTTAACAAAGTTGGAAAGAGATAGAAGGAAGAAAGATAGAAAGAGAATTTTGAAATAGAGATATAGACAAGCCGGATGAAGGCCAATGTATATCCCTATTGATGATATGGAATGGGTTTCGGGGCAGTGCCCTGAATTTTTTTTTTTTAGAAGGAAAAATCTTTGATTTGTCCTTTTTTCTTTTGTGGAAGGAGTGTTCATGTTAGATTCACCAAACTATAGAGAAGGGGGATTCACCACTCCTAAGTCTCTAAGACACCAAAGAGTCTAAAGGGAGCGAACTTCCCTAAACTACCTCAGACTACCTAATAAGTTAAAAAAGGAACAAAGCTCAAGTGGCGGGGTAAAAAGGTGAGAGCTCTAGAATCAGAGAGAGTAGGTCATAGAGATTTTTTGGATAGACTAATGAATTCTTGACCAAAGGATGGTAGTGTGGCACACTGGCATCCCATAGGCGCATTGTTGTCTCATACAGACTGAAAACTGATAATGTCATAAAAAACAACAAAGTAACTAATTCTAATTTTACTGCTAAGTACTCTTGGAATGCAAGAAAGTAACAAAACTAAAATAACATAAACTAAATGAGATATAAACTAAATAATGTAAATGATAAAATGAAGGGATAGAAAGAAAATGCTCACAATAGACCAAGAAATGAAGACTCCAACAAATAAATGTCTTCAATACTTGCACACATAAGATTGAGAGAAAATGTTAGGGCTATTTAGGGGCTTTCCTTAGTCAAACCCCTGTTTTGGTGTTCCCGCCTCCACAAATAACCAGATCGATAGATAGAGAAAATAATATACACTAAAATAGATAAATAGATGAGACAGATAAATGTATAGATGAGGGATGTGAGAAATACCAAGATTCTCAAAGACACAAGACAAGAGAGATCACCTACAAGGCTTGAGGAAGCCACAGAGAGAGAGAGAGAGCTGTGAGAGACAAGAGAGTTATAGACAATGCTCTGAGAACATGAGAGTGTTGTAACAAGAAAGAGAGCTATGAAAGCTTGAGAGAGTGAGAAAAGAGAGTCTCTAAGAGGTAAAAACCAAGAAGAACCAATGGATTGGAAAAATAGATTTTAAAGAGAGAATAGGAGGGAAAAGAAGCTTCCCGTGTCGTTACCATTGAAAAAGTTAGGTGACAAGAGGCAAGGTACTCAAAAATAGTTGTTTAAATGTTAAAATGTCACAAGATGCTAGCGTGACATGTGGACATCCATGTGGCACGCTAGTGTCCACACAAATCATGCTACAAAATGGCGGGAATGAGGAAAACACAAGGTTTGATGCAAAGCTAATGTGCAAAGGTAGCTACTGAAAAGGGGTCCTGAGCATCTCGAGGGGGAAAAAGTTGATGCAAGGGATAAAATTATCCTACACAAATACTAAGTGAGTGGACACTAAAATGGATGTGAAAATGTAAGTGAAATTGCAAGGGGTGTAATTTTACAACATTACATCACTATATTGAACAAAGTTTATTGAATGTCGTCACAATGGGTTTGTAAATATTTACAAGTTTTGATTAGCTGGTGAGACCAATTTATTTCCTTTGTCATTAACACTAGTCAACTAGATTTTATTAGAGTCAATGAGGTCTTGTAATTGGTGCTTAAGACATACATATTTTTGTATTGTTTCTAGATGTATGATGACATTGAAAAAAGGATTTTACGTTAATGTATGGTGGTATTGGTTTAGTTGTGTCAATATATCTAATTAGAGAAAGTTGAATCATATTCTTGTTTAACAACAACAACATGATCACATGGAGAGAATTGAGCAAGTGTGAAAATTTTCTATCTATTGGTCAAAATTAATATGGAGTTGTGGTTGCGGCAGCGACTTGTGTTTCAATGTTATTAGCAATTTGAGGAATATTTATCTTGATGATTTTTTTTCTTTTTAAATGATTGATAGTTGTTTTGAGGCATGGATTTGGATTGATTAGTAGTAGCCGATGAAGGTGTAGCTTCATATTGACTAATTGTTATCTAATAATCACGAAGGACTATACACAAATGTGTAAAGGATGGATATTTTGTCAATAATATTTTACATCTAATTTTAGGTTGTAAGTGTCTTATGAACACCCTTTGAATGCTAGTTTTTGGAAGACTATAAGAGATTTTCAAATAAAGAAATTGGTATTGTGCTATAAAATCTATTGTTTTCTCTTTAGGTCCTTGTTTATAGTGAACTAAATCCATTAATGTAACTTAAGGTCCAATGTTTTCTTGGAAGTGTTAGAGGAAATCACTAACAAGTTACATAAAGGAGGTAATTGAGTTGTTTGGCAATGAAAAAAATCAATCCAAGGCTATATCTTTCAATGATCTAGGAAAGATTTTCAGTAGGAGCACATCTTCAAAAATAAAATTGCTACACAAGGTGGTAAAAGCTGACACATGGTTATTAGGATCTCCTTTACCATTATACTTTTCAAAGTGAGGTATTTCAATGTTTTGTGGTATAGGTGTCTTTAAGATAGAAAATTCCAATGGGCTATGTGTGAGGCATGTTGGAGGTTTACCATTGGTTTGATTTTGGTTTAAGTTTGAAATTTATTGTAACAATGTCATGTTTTGCAAAATTTGATTTATCACATGATAATTTGGTGACATGGTTTTAGAGTTTGTCAAGTATGGAGAACTAGTATGGATGATTGGTGGGCTGTTATTTTGCACATTTATGAGGGTTGATGAACATGGAGGTGTTATAAGTGAAGTGAAAAAACTATAAGGATTTCCACTAGAAATCCCTAAGATTGAGTTTAAACCATTGCTATATTGCAATGCTGATAAAATCACTGGAGGGGTAAACATAGGAATAAAAGGTATTGTTGTAGGGGAGGAAACTTGTTTTCCTAATTGGTTTCAAGTGTTAGTCAAATCTTGAATGTAACTAGTTGTCATAGGAAAATTAGTGTCCACTATATGAGCTAGGCTACACAACACTTCTATCCCTTGTGAATTGTTTACCAACTTCTAAAGGTTATCTAAAAGAGGAACTATTTCTCCAACCAAAGGTATAGTGCTTAAGAATTATTGATGTTCTTCTAAGTCCTTATCTAATTATTTTAGTTTATCATCAGGGATATGGGCAACATTTTCCAAGTCCACATAAATATTAGGTTGCAACAAAGACAAGGGGAAATGTAGGATTATGAAGAGAATAAAAATATATTGGATAGATGCAATAGGTCTTGAGTGAAAGAGTTATAAGAATCATGCTCAACACTGGTTGTGATTACAACACATGAAGCCATAAGTTTGAAACTACGTCTCACTATGGTATTAGTTATAGGACACTACAAGGAAAAATTTAGTGGAAAATCTTCACCAATTGGCGAATTCTAGGAATCAGCCAAGTCAAAATTGGCAAATTCTTGCTCCCACCAGGGTGTCCAAATTGCCTGGATTTTATGAAGTATAGGTCCAATGCATGTCCATTCGCCAATGAGTTTTTTTATGAGGCATATTTAAGCAACAAATTCACCATTTTCAAACTACGCATTTCAATTGGACCGACTAATATTTTTCCTAGAATCCTGAAAGCATTTAATAAAACACCTACATATTCGCCAATACTATTAAAACAACATTGTATCAAGACCCATTTCACCAATTAAAATTTACAAATTGTTTCTTGTGAAGACCAATTTCGCCAATTAAAATTTATAAATAGTTTCTCATGAGGACCTATTTTTCCAATAACATTAACAAATAATTACATTTGAGGACACATTTCACCTTGAAAATTACAATGTATCATTGTATAAGCAAGCGGGATTTGCCAAATATTTAATATACAATTTAAAAATCCCACAGAACTTTCCAAATATGGAATCATGGATTGATATAAATACAATTGAAAGTGTCATTTATTCTTAATTTATTACACATTTTGTTCGGTTTTGAGGTTCTACTTCTCCATTCGGAACTAGAAGTCAGAAAACTGCGAAGCCAAAAATGTAGACTTAAAAGGTGAGTGATCATTTCTTCATAGTGTTATTAGTTATAATAATACGTTTTATTTATCTCTTTTCCATTCTTGCTTCAACAAAGTGAACCTTAGGACCAAACTTTGAAGTTTCAAAGTTTTCAAAACCTCTAACCCACCGAGTAGAAAAGGTGAGTGATCATTTCTTCATATAGTGTTATTAGTTATAATAAGTTTTCTTTATCTCTTTTCCATTCTTGCTTCAACAAAGTGAACCTTAGAACCAAACTCTGAAGTTTCGAAACCTTCGACCCACAAAGTAGAAAGATGACCAGGAAAGACTTGCAACTCAACAAAGTGAACCATCAAAAAACTCAGAGAATTAGTAAGTTATGAAAATTTAGAACTCCACGACAAGGTTATAAAATTATGAGGACTAGCGACTAAGGTTAGGAAAAGCCAAAATTTTTATATTGTATTCCATGGTATTGAATTTGATATGTGATTTTGCATCATTTTTAAAGAACAACACTTATCACACTACTTATAAATTCCTATTGCATTTCCATTCACACAATATTTGATAAATAACTGAAAGGAATATTATTAATCCATTCCTTGAATATAAGATAATAGTTAAACATCCATAACTTATAAGTTATAAGCTAATAGAAGCTAATAGTTCAACACAAATAACTTATAAAGGCATCCACTGTCTACCCAACTTAAACTTCCAAATCACCTAAATTATAGTGAGAAATCCTTACGCATCCATCACCATAAAATCTTTATTCACAGATAAACATTCCACAACAATGAAACTATCCAAAAATCTATCAATCTCATGTAAATAGAAATAGAACTTCTGAAAGAAAGATAACAACTAAACCAATATCACTGCACTCTGCAAAAATTTTATTCACAGATAATAACACCACAACAATATAGCAAAATTATATCATCTGTGATGCCAATAATAGATATCACACTAGCAAACATTAAGTATAAACAAAATAAATCTATACACCATAACTCAAAGATTATGCATGCATAAACTCCACCAATGTCTTCTATATCAAAATAACAGATAATAGCCAAAATAACAGAGTTTTCCCTAATGAGTAAATCAAAGATTGCTCAAAAGAGCGTAATCACATTAGTCGAACCAATACTTAAACATAGCCAATGTCTTTGGTAACGGTTTCTTGAAAGTAACATACCAAAAATTAAAAGAAGTCATTAACTTAAAAGTGCCAACTTTAAAGAAAGTATATGAAAATGCTAAAAATAAACTATGCATCATTCACAACCACTTCAACTTCATTAGCTTCCAGCTCCTCATTCTCTCCTTTTCGCAACAAATTCTCCTACATCTTCATTATGGATTTATATTCCATGTACCTGGTAATGATTGCAAAAATCTCCCTGCTACCTGGTGTCAATGTGATCTGAAGCCTAGTTCTCCATTTTTTGAGAGCAACTTTGAACTCGTTCAGTGTGTCAAACCTCCTTTTTGCTTCATCTTTAAATTTTTTGAGATAAATCTCCAACCTCCCAAGCTTTGAGAAAGATTCTTTAGTCATTGTAGCAGGATGTGCTAATTCTCTGTTGAAGACTTCTCTAAAATTTGAGCAGATTTCTTTTGTGTCTAGAATTTTCTCATCAAAATCATCTGTTATCTTCACCTACAGATTGTGAAAGTTCCCCTTGATTTATCCTAACATATCCAAATACTTCTCCAACACATCTATGATTTCCTTTACCAGGTAATCATATATGTTTAGTTTCCATTAAGTGAATCAAGCCATGAAGGATCTAATTCCTTTGGATCACTAACAATCTATTCATTTACCAACTTCAATCGATCCATGAAAATTAACTCTTTCATTTTTTCTGAAACTACATACAGCTTGGTTTGATCATTTCTAACCTACTGTAGTTCTACTATTAATCCTTTTCTTTTATCAACAATGTCAATGTAGGAAATCACGGATTTACTAATAAAAATATAGCTTCCTGAGACAATTATTCAATCCACTCACTAGTAGTCTTGGAATAATTTAGATTTTTCTTAATCAACTGCATCACAGACTCATCAATAACTCTTTCTTGGGAACTAGAAGCCTCAGTATACAAAAAGGGAGAAACAATGGAAGAGATAAAGGTTTTGAAATCCAAAATTTGAGATTGCAATTTTACCCTTTCTTTCCTTTCTTCTTTTACCCGCTTGGCTAAAGCATTGATTGAGTAACTGGTGTGATATACATCACCTTCAAGTGACTGGGGACCCATGTCAACATGTGTGATTTTATAATCATATGTGGTTATCTTATCATCATCTACATCTTTTAAAGGTTCTGAAATTTCTACCACTTGATAACCAGAGACAACATCATTCAGAATTCTTGACATTTTCTGGGCTTTCTTGGGCCCTAAGGAAGATTAGAGTAATTTTGTCACTGTATCTACTCTAGCCCCAATGGATGTCGTAGGAGTGTATTTCCTCTTCTTTTCTATCGCTTTCCTCAACCATATTGAAGATTTTTCTATTAGACTGGGGGCTTTATCACTTTGAACAACCTCTCTAGACTCGCTAGGAATAATTGATATGTTTTCTATAGGAGGAGATTGAGAAGATTCTTCAGACAAGGGCGGGAAAGTACTATCTTGAACAATATGCTTAAAGATGCTCTTTGAATCTTCTAACACAAGTTTTTTTTGGACATTTTTCTTTTTAAGAGAAGGTGTGGATGGATTGTCTTGTTCACATATTGATTTTGATTTAATTGATTTCTCTAGGTTTTCACCATCACCCCCAGATTGTGAATTGGCGCTAGAAGACTTGATGACTATCCTCGTCGATGATGTACCTCCAGGGACTACTTGGCTAGATCCTTGCTCATTTTTCTGGGATGATTTTGGTTCATGAACAAAACCAGCAACCCTATGCCATTTTCCCTAAAAACCAATCTTGAGTCCTTTTGAGTACTAGTTCGACTCGTTTACTCATTTATAAAAATTCATCTTTATCCCAATCAACTCTGGGATGTGATTTATTAGGAAATTTCTTGTATTCAGGATCAAGAACCATTGAATCTTCAAACACATTTTCAGGAATTTGGAAAGAGAGACCAAAAATTTGTATTTGCTCAAGGGTTAACCTCATATGGTCCCTTCTAAAAAATTCATTTTCATTAGCACAATCTTCCCATAAATCTTTGATTAAGGTTGGTGTTGATACGAGCCGGAGGCATACAATTTTTTTCTCACAGAGCCCTTGCTGTCAAAATCAGTTCTTACAAACAAGTACTAGAGATTGTATTCTTGAGAATCCTTTCAACATTCCTAGTCATCTGATTACTTTTGCAAGAGAAAGAACGAGTAACTAACGGAAAGGTATACCCTCGCTTTCCCATATTCATGTATTTATATTTACTATGGCCATTTGTCTACAGACCTCCAAAAATACCAGTAAATCCTCAGGGTACTTAGGAAATTTAAGTGGAGCCTTCTCGTAACCTCCAATTCTCAAATAAGAAAAACTATCAAACTAGATATAAAAACTTCTAAACTTCAACACTAGGGATTTTGATTCAGGGGAAAAACACATTTCAGGGTTTCCATCCAACTTTCTTGCAACTTCCATTAAAAAGGCATCATTAACAAGACAATATTCTCCCATCCCAACCTGCTTGGTAAATTGTGCATAACACTTATACACAAGAATGCTAGGACTTGGTGGTACTTGTGGTTTCAACCCTGGCCAATAAGCTCTTTGACTAGCAATGATATATATCAAACAAGAACACAGATGAAAGGTAGCAGTCTTCTGAAAGTTAACTAATTGCTCATGCAAGTGAAAGCAAATTATCTCAGCCCAATCGATAAACACATTATCGTCACAGTTAACTAAAATGAACTAACACATCCAGTCTTCAAATAATTCAACTTGTGCATTCTCGACGATACGATGAACCAAAGCAATAACATCAACAATTTCTACTTTAAAATGTGTCCTCTTAACTTTATTGGGCAATTGAGACTTACCTTTCTTCTCTGATTTTAACCACCCTTTGGCCATAGAATTTTGACACCAGGTTCCATTAGTCCTAAAATATTCGTTAGTTGTTACAACAAACATCTCCTTTACGGGTGCCTTCTCTAGAATTCCCAATGCTTGAGAAATGACCCCGGGAAAATTTTTAGCTACAATAGTTCCGTCTGCGGCCTTGATTTCCTGGGTTTTAGGAATGTACCTTCTCGCACATGCACCAATTAGGTCAACACTCAACACTACTTCTGGAAAACCTTTAGCCTGAGCTAGTCCACTTTCGAACACCTTCACATCTATATCATATTTTTCTTTACTGTCTAGACGTGCCCAAAATTCTTCTAATTTAAAAAGTCCTAGTTTCGTATCCCTCACACCGAGCCAATGATTTTCAATTTCAGCCTGCATGAGGTCACTATGCCTAATGAGATGCTTGAATTCCTGAAGAAATAATAGCAGCAGGTATGCTTGAATGTCTGAGAAAACTATGCCACCCACGTATGTCATTATTGTTGATAGGACGTGCTTTAAATGTGGCATTCAATTTCATACCTCGAAAAGATAGCCTTTAAACCTACATGCTTTTGGAAATTCCTGAAAAGACAACTAAATTTCATTTCATACATAGTGTTCAATGAGATGTCAGACGAAGGTTCCTTTGAAAGGAAATGCCTGAGAAAAAATATGCCACCTTCAAGACCAAGCCATATAAAATGACAAGACGTGCAATCAATATGGAGTAAAATGAGAATGCAGGCTAAATGTCTGAAAAAAACTACGCCACCCACATATGTCATTATTGTTGATAGGACATGCTTTAAATGCAACATTCAATTTCATACCTTGAAAAGATAGCCTTTAAACCTGTATGCTTTTGGAAATTCTTGAAAAGACAACTCAAGTTCATTCCATACATAGCGTTCACTGAGATGTTAGGCAAGATAAGTCCATCATGTCGCATGGTCGCTACAACTTGGAACCTCAAAACCAAAGTCTGAATTTTCAATGTTTTTGAAACCTCCAACCCATCGAATTTGAGTAAATCCACACACTGTAACTCAAAGGTTACGTATTCATGAACTTAAGTTACTCAACAAAGTGAACCAAGTTGGGGAATCAAGTAGTATGAAAATTTAGAACACCGCGACAATGCGACATGTCAAATGGTTATAAAAATTGGAGGCCTAGAGACTAAGATTGCTTTGCTCCCTTGAAGTTGAGTCTACAATGATACATCAAATGTTCTATCGAATCGTTGAGGAATTTATGATATAAATATTAAACATCTATTTTAAAGTTTTTTTACTTTTAACCATTAATAACACTAAGCACAGTAACACTTAACGTTGCAATTGCAAATGACTTAATAAAAGGAATTACAATGTCATGTTAATATAATAATAGAACAACCATTAATAGCACAGTAACACTTAACGTTGCAAAGGACTTAATAAAAGGAATTACAGTGTCAAATTAATAGCACAACCATTTACTTTATTAAATTTGCATGCAATTATTATTTTTTGCTAGGTAAAATATTGCTAGGGGAAACACCCTGTATTGATTATCAAAAAAGGATTACATGAGTATCTGTTTTTCAAAAAACCACCCTAAAGGCCTTTTCTATCAAGTGACCTTCCCTGATCAGCTAGCCCACCCAAATTTTCATGCATTACAGAATTCATTACAAAATTTTCCTGAATTTAAGTACAGGCACTCAAAGACTCGAGACTGACTCAATTACCCTAATACTATTACTATTTATATTCAAAAACAAAAAGCTGAAATTATACCCAACCATAGTTTATCATTCATCATCATCCTCTTCATCTCATCCTTTGACTCTATGCATTTCAAGTACGCCTTGCAATTTGCAATCACTGGGTAGTCTGCTCCACATTTTTGTGTGTTGGGATTTTGGCCTTTTCCTCCAGGTCCCTGGGATCATTCGCAAGCCATTCTTCCCCATCTCCAAGGTCCCAATCATCATCATCACCCGCTACAATTTCCTCTACCAGACCTTCGTCCTTCGCGTATCTCATTTCCCACCCATGCGGGAGATTGGTCATCAGCCTTGTTGCCCTGAGGAGAAAGAAAATACTACGACCCCTTTCTGCCCACAATTTTTCAAATCCTTCTGGGTTGATGGTTTAGACCAAAGGAAACTTCATTACCTCTCTCCCTCTCATCCACATCATGTAGTAGTTTTGTGGCATGGGAATTTTCCTATTCTCATCCACATTATCTAGTGTCATGTCAATGTCACCCAACAATGTGTGCACGAAGACCATTTGGGTCAATTTTTTGCTTATCTCTTTCGAGACTCCCATATGCAAAAGGACTGCTAAGAACATTGCTAGAATCTCCGTATTCTTTCTGGCTCTATGATAAGCCTTAAAAAATTATGGCCCAACCACCTGCTTGGTTACCTAGAGAATGAGTGGATGGGTCGAATTCACCAGCCCCTATAGTTGCTTATCGATTATTTCCCCTCTAAAGGCCTGTAGTTGCTTCTCCATGTCCAACGCAAGCGACATTTCCATTTTACACCTCGCCCACAACTTGCCTTTCTGGGATTTTCTAGCACTACAAATTTTGCAAATGGAATGTGATAAATGGCTACTTACTCCACCTTTGCATGTAATTAATACTTAATTTCTCAAAGGAAAAAAAACTTATTTGAATAACTCTTTACTGTAAATTTATAACCATTTATTTTATTACAACCTGAATTACAATGTCACATTATTACTATAACTATTACCTACCCTATTTAATAAATTATGGGACACTAGTGTCGCTACCAGCCTGATTCACGCAAACCAAAAAACTAACTTAGTCAATTCATGTATCTTAAGCATTACATGTACAATTAAAAATTAAAATGTTTAATTTGATTGACGTCTGGATACATGCAAATTGTACCTCAATCTGACAAGCTGTCAAAATCACTAGACTCCAGTCAGCACTACCAGTGCCACTCAAATGAAATGAAATCATTACAAATATTGTTTCATTAAAGCTATAGCAACTATAGCCGTCCATTGAAAATTCATTGAACGGTAGTGGTACATAATTTCGCGTGGTCATTGAAACTTAGAACCTTAAAACCAAAGTCTGAAGTTCGAAGTTGTCAAAACTTCTGACCCACCGACTACATAGATGACCACGAAAGACTTGCAAATAAGGTTAGGAAAAGCACCGAAACCTTGAATTTGGTGAATTAAGATAGGAAAGGTGGCAAGGATGGTGCATTTATGAAGTGAAGATCAAGGAAAATTTTAGCAAGTGGACATGACTGGAGGATCGATCGTTAATTAAGATTAGTACATGTGGAGTTTGGAAAATTATTATCTCTTAGCAAGGCCTGGAATTTGACGGCCATCCCTACCTGTCATATGAAAATTTTGTGACGTTTTTATTCATTTAAATGCCTATCACTTTACGTTTTATGAAAAAAATTAACTGTCAAAAAATATTTAATTTTTTTTTTATATAAAATCCTTTATATTAAAATATTATTGATTTTATTAATCATACATATTAAATAAATGCTATAAAATAAATGTTGCTGAATTTTTTTTATAGTTTAATCCTTAAATTCATCTATCTAAAAACATAAATTATTTGTAAAAGGCAAATAAAATTTCAACATGCTCACTAATAAAACCAAGTTACCAAATGTTGTGTTATCTTGAAAAAAATAAAAGCTGAGAATCATTGTAAACAAAATGCTATTACATACTTTAGATTTATCTTCATCCATCAACTACCAAAAATATTCCAATTTTAAACTAATGCTATAAAATATGCTTTAGATTTATGTTCATCCATCAGACCATCAACTACCAAAAAATTTGATTAACCAACACAGTTTCCATTTCCAACATATCAAATTATCCCTAATCTACCAGCCTAAAATCCAAGCATAACAGGCCCCAAAAAATAAAATCACAGACAAGATTTAGTACAGTAATCTATTTTTTTTTTTAAACTTGTACTACTCAGACACCTTTGATGAATTACCCATCTTCATCTTCTTCCTTGGACGTAGACCCTTCTTTTCACGCATCTCTACTCTAGTGATGTCTTTGAGATTCTCTATGACCTCCTTGACCTCCATTAGCTCGATGCAGATTTTGAGTGCTTGCCACCCGCGCTCCGCACCTTCTTGCCATAGATCTTTGGTGCATTCTTCTGGCCACCTGATAAAGAGATGATTTAAATCTGTGAGCTCTAGGCCTCGACCATCCATGCCTTCAACCTTAACAAGCCCCACTCCTAGTATCGCTCATTCTAGAATGCCTTCCATATCCTCTAAAAAATCTTTGTGAACCAAAGTTTTCATGAATTTCCTCACTACATCCATCGGTTCTCCTAAGTCCAGACCCCAATCCATGACCAACGAATAAATATCCGTTTTGGTCATGTATCTGTGCTTTAATTTTTCAAATCCATTACCCAAAATAAATTGAACTTCTTGTGCCACTTGCACATCCTTGAAGAGAAATAAACCTCGCAACTGCTTCATAGGTGCTTTGCCAATGAAAGGGTCTAGCTTCCTCCACGATGTCAAGATGAAACTGGCCTCCATTGTTTCTCTGGTTCACTTTCTACGGAGACTTCCATGCCTCCTTTGCTTACTAAACAATGTTTAATTCGCCAATATTTTTTTCTGGCTATTCATATGGTATTAATCCATGTCGCCGCCCAGTACCATAGCCAAATTGAGAATTTCAATAGAATAAATGAAAGGTAGAGTACTTCGATGCATTGAAAAGAGATAATTAAATGTCTCAACCACTGATTTCTAAAAATCTAATGATTCTAGTGTTATTCTGGAGGTTTCAGTTTGCAAGTCTAGTGCTTCAAGGATTTACTTCCAAAATGCATCTATAGTCATCCATCAAAAATTCATCGAACGACCCCTCTTTTAAAATAAACTTTATGCACGTGCATAATTTAAAATGGGGACATCACTAGGTTGACGAGACTCAACCCTCAAGATTAAAGAGTTAAGATTTAAGGCTTTGTCATAAAATATTTTGGTTTGACTTAGGCAATATTAAACAGTAAACAAGAGTAGGATGACCGACAGACCTAAATAATTAATAAAATCTCAACCATTGATTTATGGAAATCTTACGATTCTAGTGTAATTCTGCTGGTTTCAATTCACAATTCTAGTGCTTGAGAGATATACTCCGAGGATGCAACTACAGCCGTCCATCGAAAATTCATCAAACGGTCTCTCTTTTAAAACAAACTTTATGCACGTGCATAATTTAAAATGGGGCCATCGCTAGGTTGACGAGACTCAACCCTCAGGATTAAGGAGTTAAGATTTAAGGCTTTGTCATAAAATATTTTGATCTGACTTAGGAAATATTAAACGGTAAACAAGAGTAGGATTACGATAGACCTAAATAATTAATAAAATCTCAACCACTGATTTCTAGAAATCTAATGGTTCTAGTGTAATTCTGCAGGTTTCAATTTGCAATTCTAGTGCTTGAGAGATATACTTCTAGAATGCAACTACAACCGTCCATCGAAAATTCATCAAATGGTCATGGTCCATAATGTCACGTGGTCGCTAAAACTTGAAACCTTAGAACCTTATAACCAAAGTTTGAAGTTTCAAGGTTTTTGAAACCTTCGACCCACTGACTACAAAGATGACCAAGAAAGACTTGCAACTAAGGTTAGGAAAATTTGCACAGACACTTCGCCAATGCATTTTTTTATTAGTTTCATATTATGTTTAATTTGCCAATGTGTTTTTCTTAATCATTTGAAAATAGGTTTAATTCGCCAATGAATTTTATTTTTCTGGTTTGAAAACAGGTTTAATTTGCCAATCGAAATATTTTATTGGTTTGAAAATAGATTTTAATCACCAATGGAATTTTTTTTTTTTAAAAAAATTGCATTTCAAAAGGATTTTCCACAGACTTCTAGCGATTAGAAAATATTCACCAATAGACATTTTTTTTCACGAAAACCGAAAAAATTTGCCACTAATATTAATATTTTTATTGGGAAGTATACAAGATTTGCCAGGATTTTACACCTTCGATGAGGGGGGGTTTCTTAAAGTTTTCCTTGGGACACTAGATTGTGAAGCTCATAAATTTATTATGAGTTTCAAAATAATTTAGTGTTCATACAGTGAGGGGAAAACACATCATAGTCATAGAAACTGAAATAATTTGAAAACACAAAACCCAAAATTATACAAAAATTATAGATAGAACTGTGATCCAAAATTTGGCCAAAATTAAGTAGACAAGGACGTTGATGCCCCAAACTAGTGAGGTTAATTTTTGTTAACTTCAAAATTTGGAATTGAGATACATGTTGTGCCCTTAGCACACACGCCCAGTTTGGAATGGGGACCCTCTTTTTCTTTCACCTTGTCGGGTCATTTTTGTCGCCGCCTTGTTTTGCACGCCCCATTTTGGTGTCCCGGGTGGTCAGCGTACCTCCGAAGTTTTATCATAAGTTGACCGAGCTACTCCCTTTTTAATTTTGTTAGGTTCAAGTGCCTTGCGGGGTCTCCCTGGTAGTTTGCCTCTGCCAGTGGCCTTGGACCCACTTGGGCCTGCCCCTTCGGGTTTCCCTGGCTGGGTTTCCCTGTTGTGTCCGTTGTTCCTAGCAGCGAATGGGTTACATCTTCCCAGTTCTCAAAATCCAAACCCTTGTTCTTTGTCCGATGGAAGTTTACGAAGTTTCGGCTGCTTTTGGACCTACCGGCCCGAGATCTCAAACTTCCACTTCCAGAGTTCCGTGGGGGTCTCACCATTCCTGATGGTGGACCTCTCATGGAGATCCACCCTCTGGGCCCCGACCTCCCCTTTGCCGCCGATGATTTCTGAGCTAAATTTTTCAAATGGCCGCCACCCTGCATCCTCTCGGCTGCTAGACCCCAGGTTCCCTGCTGTCGTCTGCGAATTTGAATCCACCAACCCCTATGTCTGTCGTACTTGCATTAAATGCAGCCATTAATGGTGGTAGGGGTATAAATATCCTACCCAAACCTATCATTCTCACTTGTTAGTGCTATAGAGATAGGTCAAAGCTTGCGAGAGAGGGGTCATTCATCTTCGAGATCTTCACGTTCGCACCTATTGCCATCACTTGCTGATCGTTAGTTGATTTCACACCTTGCCACATCGTGTGTTCAAGGTAGGATTTTCGTCCACCCTCCCGAGCAATGCTTTCATGATTTTTAAAAGCTTAAAATGAACAATAACGATTAAAAGGACATGTGAATGATGAAACATGACGCGATGAACAAAACCCATGTCCTCAAAACTCGAGAAACCTTTGAAAACACCTTTACACTCGATTCAAAACTTGTCCCCCGCGCGGGTGTTCTTTGCACAATACCATTCACCTCTCTCGGGCCCGGACACTCCCATTGCCAGTCGAGACTTAGCGAAATAACCAAAAATTTTAAAATTGGCTCCTTGATTCCCTGGGCTTGGAACCCCAAACTTCCGCCAGCGGCTCGCTATCTCGCGTCCCGAGCTTGAGTTTTGAAGGCGACCTCCGTTTTGACCTCCCGAGCCCAGGCCTTCGGTTTTCTGAGTCCAGGATTCCACTCGTCTCCCACCATTCTTTGACGGCGAATGGGTCCCGTCCTCCTGGTCCTTGGGTTCCACCTGGAAAATTGTCGTCGAATCTTGAAATTTACCCAACGCCCTTCGCCTCCCTGGGTCTCGGTCTTTAGACTTTCACCTTCGAGATTCTGCGTGGTCTTTGCTATTGCGAACGGTGAATCCCTGGCATCCTTCCGCCTCCCGGGACCCGGGCTTCCATTCATCACTGGGACCCTGCATTAAACTCTGAAGGTTCTTGAGCGTGTCGGGCTCCGCCATTGAAAAATAGAAAATATTGCTCGCCCTTCCGAGCTTCGGGCTCCGCCTTCCTGATCACCATGAAGCTTGCAATGAAAATCTAGCATCCAACTGAGGAGTCGGGTCTGGTCCGTTGGGCCACCCCCTCTGGAATTCTGTCTGACGATCGCCATCTCAGACGGCGAAAGCACCGCGGCATCCCGGCCCCTTTGGCCCAATCACTTGAAAATTGTAAAACTATTGGCCGCCCTTAGACCTACTGGGTCCCGAACCCCGGGGTTCCTCTCCCAGAACTTCGTTTTTGCTTGGGCATTCCAAATAGCCATCTTCGGACGACTTTCCGGTCGTGTACCTCTGAATGCTCCTAAATCGATCTAAATGAACTCAAATTTGAAATCTGATCTTGACCCACGTGCTTAAATTTGGCCCTCTATGTTATGATCCTTTTGAACCATCTATGTTTGGTGGGGAAAGATCTAGATCGCTCAGCCCCTTTGCCCTTTCCAAAAAAACATCCCTGCCAAGGAAGTCTGGGCCTTCGGGCCTGGACTATCTAAGAGCCCTCAATCGAAAGATAGATATCATCGGGAGATAGAAGTGTCATTTTATTAATGATGATTTACTTTAAGTCAATTTTATGGAATTTTGACTTACATGAACACTTTCGTGATCAATCACACTAACTGCTCCTTTGCTTGCAGAATATATGGAATCAGGTGCTGACCTTCGGGGGCAGTCATCGAAAAGGACAAAGGAAAGAAGTCAGGCAAAACTCCTCAAGGAAGAGAAGACAAGGACCAAATCAAATACCAATTCCAGGGTGAACCTTTACAATTGAAGGTGACCACAAATTGGAAGGAAATCACCGATACCAATATCGGCCATGTCAATATTGATGAGTTTACATAAAGGGTCAGGGTCAATCTGACGACCAAGAATGCTAGGCTAATCAGACAAAGTGGAATTGAAAATTCTGCGAGCTTCCCTCCATCCCTCATAGCCCCCGAATTGGTCATGGCTTGTCGAAAGGCATATCAACCTGACACAAGGACAATTGTTGACAAGGATGGTAACATTCTCGCCAACATTTCGGCTGAAAGAATCACAAAGACCTTCCATATCCCCACTTTTCAGGAAATGGAAACACCTACCATAGAGGAATTCCAGGCAGCATGGAATGACAACCCGACAGGCTGCAGAAGGTTAATAAATCAACATTGGCTTAAAGAAAAATGGGGCAGCGCTGCGAAGGTTCCTCGCAAACTCTTTCGCAGTGACTTCCAAGAAGATTACCACAACTTGGTCACAATGCTAAGTAGGGTAATTGGCCTCTCTACGACTGCCATCTTTTAGGAGTGGATGGTATATTTCATCCAATAGATCATTCGTGGGAATGAGGATGTTAAGACAAAGATTTCGTTCTACTGGGGAGGTATAATAAGCGACTGCTTCCATGAGCAGTTTGTCAATGTCAAGAAGAGTTTCATGTTCTACATGACTTCATATCTCATCTACTCCTTGGCAGATCATATACAATACAATGGGTTGTTTGTGGCACCTAATGAGGAGCAGGGTTGAAGACTCAAGGCCTATGATAGATACCCCCAGATCCAGTACTGAAACTTCAAGAGGGAATACTACAGAGTGAATGACACCTTCATCGGCCACATCATCAAAATGATTGCCGGGGATTTTGAAAGGAGGGTTTCACACAGTGCTGGGGCATTCTTAAAGCAATATGCCTTCCTCTTCATTCAATACCCGAAGTTCACATACATCCATGCCCAAGCTTTCAGTGAAAGGCCAAACAGGTTGCCTCGATACCCCAACGACCGAATCATCCTATTGGAGATTTCTCGATAGCTCCAACACATACAGGTGATCTTCAGTGGCAAACACATAGCAGGGATCTATTATCCCATGACACTTGGCCAAGGGATGTATAAATTACAAATTTCCCAATGCACTGGTAACTCTAAGAAATAATTGAAAGATTACCATTTTCATCTACACACTGCTCGCCTGTGAATGGACCCATATGGGCATGTAAGGAAGGCACTAGGACCGGGGTTTGCTCATCTCCACCACATTGAAGACTTTTGGGGGGATTTCCAGGATGATAAAGAAGTACGTGCAAGGCACTATATGCAGATGACTGTGCATTTTGTAAGGAAGGTGCAGCCATTTCCCATACCAGACCAAATTGAAGAAGACGAGAGCACCATAATGGACCCCAGGTACCCCGCAGTTGCCAATTTTCCAGTACCAATAATTGACTAGGACAAGCAAGAGGCGAGCAGGAGGTCAATGACCTCGATATCATAACCAAGTCAATCTTGGCTCGTACCAAGGAGTGGGTTGATGGGCAGGTAGCCAGATTAAGACAACAAGGGGTGGTCCTAACATACGAAGGGCTCAAGAGTGAACCAAGTGCCATGGAAGACACTGTTACCACCACTTCAACGGCTAGGACATCCAAGTCCCCTCCAGTCACCAGATCTAAGAAGAGGAAAGAGACAGAAATAGAGTAGTCTCCTGACCCCAAGGTTTATGCAAGGAAGGATCAGGGGGGCTCACTCTCCAAAAGACTTAAGCAAACAGGGGGCATGGCGGAGCAACTCTTAACCCAAGAAGAAGAAGCAAAAGATATTGATCAAATAAAACCTGTTTTGGCTCTCCTTGCTTTGGCTACCCAATTATCTACATCCCTGGCTATGGTTGCCACATCCCCGCCAACAATGGACATCTATGTCCATCTTGCCCCTTTGCCCCCAACCGAGCCTATGATTGTAATTGACTCCTCCTCTGCCATGACTACTCCTCCTTCCTTCATTGCCATGTCACCCACCACGTCACTCCCATTACCTACAGTGGCTACACCAATACCCCCTCCCACCATGCCTGAGACCCTCTCAAGACATATGCAGAATCTTCCTCCTGAGCTCTCCCAAATCCTTATGGATCCCACTCTTCAGGCGGCCCTTGCACAAGTCCTCACTACTACGAAGCCTTCGCATCTATCGACAGGGCCACCGACTATACAAGCCACCATGTTAATCTCTGAGGAATGGGAGAGGTGAGAACAAGAGGCCTTAAAGCCATTTGAAGAGGAGGTCGATGAATACCATGAGCACCCCGAGTATGAACACCACATAATCGACAGGATGGCCTACAAGGAAGAAGGAATTGGCTCCTTAGAGATCAAAGATGAGGAAGATGGCGCCGGTGGTAGGGTCATTGTGCAAGCCTTTGATGATGATCTTGAGGAAGATATGGCCCGACAGCCGAAGGGTATGTAGGAAGAGGCAAAGGGGTCACCCCCTGAAAAAGAAGGACAACAATAGGAATATAAACCTGAGGGTGAGGCTCAAGCTATCAAGAGCCTTGAAATCGAGCAGCTCAAAGAACATGTGCATAAGGTTGAACAAATTGAGGGAAAGAAAGGGGAAGAAATAGAGGAAAAAGAAAGTCCCCTGCAACAATTATCTACCAAGCCTCCTATTAAATGCCTTGTGTTCATCCAGAACTCCGATGAAGAAGGAGATGCTTCCAAGGAGGAAGAGAGGGTATCAGAAGATAAGAGAACGAAGGCCTTGGCCGAGAGGGGTGAGGGTGATTGTGAGTCACCTAAGGGCAAGTCTCCCATGCCTAAATGGTTAGAGAAATAGCTCAAAAGGAAAACTCTTGTGCTAAAAGACCCAAGAGAAAGACTAGAGGCTATCTTAGCCCGAGCTCAGATCACAACAAAAAAGGAGAAGATACCTAAGATTAGATCCAAGGTAACAATGGATGCTTCTGGGTCTCGGGCAGTACAAATAGCAACGCCTGTGGTGGGCCAGGTTGGGGTGAGTTACAATGTCTCCACCATCGACTTGGGGACCGCCACCAGAGAACAGAAGGTAGGGCATCTTGAGGAGTCAGTGGCCATGGTGGTACACTTGATAAAGTAGGATAAGGTTTCAAAACATGAGCTCAAAGCACAGGTGTTTGCCTTGATGGATTACATCCAACAGTGGTCGTCAATTGATGACCTACCTAACACGTTCGCAGCTCCACCCAACTATTGTCCAAAGAACAGATTGATAAGATGGAAACAAGGAAGAACTTGGGAAGGACTACAGAGAGCTAGTTCTGACAGGTCCTGTATGTCGAGAACATGAGAATTAGTCGAGCTGTTCGGATAGCCAACAAGTTCTTGGATCTGCAGCATTCTTTGGAAGGCATGAAGAGGCTATGCATTGACTTCCTTGCAACATATGACTCCACCTTTCCATAGATTGAGGCTATCCTTCAATTGCCAAAAGCCACATTGGAAAAGGAGCTTGCGTTCAACAAGGACAATCATTGGTTGATGGATGTGTGGTGGCGAGACTTTGACCATAGTAAAGAAAGGTTGGAGAAAATAATGAGTAAAGTGGATTTCGATATCGAATGGATTAAAGAAATTAGAATGGAATGCGCTCGATACCTCAAACTAATGATGGAGTATGACATGCCCTCAGTGTAGATGGATCTGGAAAAGGTAAAACCTTACTTCTAGAAGAAGATAAAGGACGTGATGTCTAGTGAAATGACGGTAGAGTTCATGAGTTTTGCTGCCCATGCCTTCGATCAACTGGAGCTATTCAGGGATCAGGGCATGAAATACGATGAGGATTGGAAAAGGCTAGAAGATAACGCCCAAGAATGGAGCTACCAAATGCTGCAGTATGAGATCATTGAGGTAGACAAGCTCCATTCGGTCATCCTAAAGTTCATAGAATATACATCATTGAAGAAGCAAGGAGGCAGTTCTATTGATGATAAAGAGCTCCCCAAAGAGTAGCTACAGAGAAACAACAATTAGCAAAAGGACAAAAAGCTATAGTGTCGTCACTAGATGACGAAACAGGGAAATGACAAAATGTTGTTTTAAAATTGTAATATATTGAGGGTTGGTGAAACCCTATTTTTTAATGAATCTAAGCCACACAATGAGAATTAATCTTGGCCATTCATTTGAATTTTGGGGAACTATAAATAGGGCTCTCCTCTCATTTGCAAAGAGAGTTGAGTTTTTGTAAAGACATGCTGCAGAAATTTATAATGAAAATACATTGACTTGGTGCATTTTCTGAGTTTTTCACTTGTTACTTGATTCAACCTCCATTGTTAGATGCTTGACTTAGATTCGTATTGTTGTTCTAGTTAGTTGTATTCTTGTTTTGATAGATTTTAGAAATGTTGTTTTGTGGTTGTGAAAATCCCTGCATTGTAGATGCCTGCTTAGTCCATACTTTTTGTTGTTTGCTAATGGTAGATAACTATGTAAAGTTAGTTTGGGCTTATATTTAAAGCTACTCCACACTTTCATCTTTGTTCATGCATGTATATAGTGAATGAAAGACGAAATATTCGCAAACCTTAGAAGATAGCACAAATTCCATGATACTGTGAGATTTCTGGTTAAGTGGAATATTGTTTCCAGGAAGTTGTCCATTGTAGGAACTCCATTATCACTATTCATAGTTAGTTGTAGGCCCAAGAACCTTCTCTCTTGCCTGCCTTTTTTTTCCTTTTTTTTAATAAGTACCTTAGGAAAGGTTCATTGCACATTGTAAAGCTAAATCCAATGATAAAAATGGAGTTCAAGACTGCCGTTTGAACCCACAACAAATGTACAACAACTTCTCCATCTTAGGAACTCCATTTCAAGACCCAAATTCCCATGCTTTGTAACTCATCCGTAAGACCGCCTTGTGATTCCAGCAAATCACATAAATCAACTGAGATATTCCAAGCACTGTCAAGACCTGACATTAGAAACCTTGGGATATTATTCTGCAATCTGATTGTGGAAGATTGTCTTTCAAGAGAGGTAGTGCACCTACGCACTGCCTGTGTTGAGAAGTGCATAAAAAACACATCAACAGAACTGGCGCTAGAAGGAGGGGGACACGTTGGGGATACAAAGCTAAGGGTTAAAAGTGGAGCTGGATCGAATCAAATTGTTCTCCCTTGAAATATTTCAAAGAGTTCTACGGTCAACACCAAATAAGGGAGAATTTGAAGAATTACAGCCTCCTACAAGGGTAAAGCGAGTTAGGGGAAGTAGCGCTGCTTCTTCCTCCTCCATTCCACCCAATTGCATTCCACCTTCACCTTCATTTAGCTAGCATTTTCCTTCCACCCGACCATCTGAAATTGTATTTTTACCTCTCATCTCTGGCGGCCAGGGGTTTGTTTCTCTCCTGACCCTTGCAGCCCAAGGTACAGTCTGAACAGCTGCAGCTTAGGTGCAGTCCTAGACTGTTGTTCCATTATAGGTGCAAACCCAACTTTCTATTTTTCAACAAAAAATACCACCTCCCCCTCTCGTCATGGCTTGGTTGGCATAGAATCCTTCGCCTATACACTTCGTCGCTTACCATGATATGCCCAAGAATCTGGAGGGCTTTTGTTCAAAATTTAATCCTCGTGACCCATAGAGAATGATTGAAGAACACATTAAAATATTTGAGACAACGGTCACTGAAATGCAAGTCGACCATGAGGATGTTGCATGTCACCTTTTTCTACATTCGCTAGGAGAAGAATCCTTCTACTGGTACATCAATCTGCCTAGGGGATCTGTTACCTCATGGAATTTAAAGAAGAGTGCATTTCTGCAAAAGTATAAGATCTCGATTAGCCCTTCAGAGTTATATAGGCAGTTTATGTCTGTCAGGAGGGAAGTCAATGAACCCATTAGGTCCTTCAATGACCACTTTCATCATGCCTTTACAAGGCTTCATGACCCATACCTTCATAATAATGTTGTAACTCTCCCAGTTTATAATGCGGCATTGGACAACCTCACATCGACCTTGGTGAAAAGGATGCATCCGTTGCCTGCCTCATTGGTGATGACCTATACATAGGCTATTGTGGCCAGTGCAGATTTGGGGTAGAATATCTCCAGCCCGCTGCCTTCTTTGGGGCCAGTAGCTCACCCGATGCAGATTCAGGGGCTTAATCAGGCATTCGCTCATCATACCCCTCTTATGAACTAGGTACCTCAGTTGCCCATCATCCCACATCCGAGATAGCCACTGAATTATGCACCTCCCGTGCCTTCCTATTTGTAGCCTCAACCACAACATAACTATTCTCAAGCTGCCCAACAATAGCAGGTGTATTCCCAGTAGCCCTAGGCACCATTGTATCTACCAGGGCCAAAATTTCCTCTAGCTCATCAGAATCAGCCGGTGACCCCACCCGTCTTTCTCCAAAATCTGGTGCCACAGCCAAGCAACACTACAGAGAAGGACAAACTCGAGGAGTTGACTGAGATGATAACGAAAATGTCCACAAAGATGATGCATTTGAAGAATCAGAATAATTAGTTACAGGCATCCCAGCGTAACCTCTAGACCAATCTTAATCGGGATAACCAAGAAGCAAGCACTTCCTCTGGGCAGAATTATGATAGGGGACAAAATGTTAATCAAAGTTCAGAAAGGAGACCTTCTCAAAGGCAGAATCACACATGGAATACAAGGCCCAATAACGGAGGTGTCCCTATGCCTTTTGACCAACCAACAAGCAATGAAAAGACAAATAGTGGAGTGTACCTTGCTGAGGCAGCTTTGTCTGGATGGTGCCAGATTCACAAAACCAGCAGACACTCCGAGCTGGATTGCCCCAAATTCTAGACAGCTGCTGAAATATTCCAAGTAGAAGTACAGAATGCAGTCGATAATGCTAGCTATAGGGACATCGTCCCATCTGAGCCATATGACTCCTCTTACCTTATGGTCAATCAAGCACCATTTCTGCGGGGCGATTGTAACGAACCTGAAGTTGAACCTACTCCCGTTAGGAGTGAAGAAGTGCAAGAGGTAAGTAATGAACAAAATTTGGCTCAGCTTTTCGATTCAGTAGATAATGGTCCAATAGTTGAAGAAGAGCCATACGTAGATGAGGTCCACATGTTCCATCAGAGATCAACTCCATACTTCCTTAGGAATAGGCAAGCAGATGGAACCTTCATGACCTCTACTCCACCAAACAATTTTGCTACCCCGCCTGACCCCAATGCCAGTAATAACCCTGGACTTCCCCATGTACCCGTCTAATATTTTAACAATAGTGGGCCTCTAAATCAAGTGCACAATCAGCCTCAAGGCCAATCCCAAAATTATTCTAGTCAAACAAAAGTCCAACCTTCTAGCTCTGCATTAGGTCAAGCCTTTAGTTCGAAAATTGAGCAAATGGGTGAATATGTAGTAGAAGAGTTCAAGAAGGTAAAAATTAGTTTCTCTGTCTTTGAACTACTCAAAGTCCTTGCCGTAAGGCACACCTTCTTTAGGGTTCTCAATGGGACTCCATCCTCTAGTACAATGCAGAAACCATTAGCTAAGAGAGTTACCTTTGAAGAGCCTAGGTGAGAACCAGTGATACAGGATAACACCGGGAAAATGAAGGATGTCCCCATAAATCAATCTACTGGTAGGGAAATGGAAAAGGAACCAGATTAGAACACTAGGCAGGGTTCTAAAGATCAACCATCTAGGTGGACCAAGGATAAAATTGGTGATAAGAACGGGGGTCAGGTAGCTCACATGGACACGCCCACGGGTATTTTCCAAGGAAGGTTGGAAACTCCTCCTTTCCTTACCACCATTAGGATATTTAGGAAGAACTTGCACAATTGCCTACTTGATTTAAGGGCGTCTGCCAATGTTATGCCCTTGGCAGTATGTAAGGTGCTTGGCATCACTCCCACGCCTTTAAGAAGAAAAGTGACCCAACTGGACAAAACAAAGATCAACATTGTGGGAGAAATAAATCGGATCCCGATGCAAATTACTACAAACCCAAGGATACAACAAGTCATTGGTATTCAAGTGGCGGACATCCCCAATGCATATGGAATCATCTTGGGAAGGGAATTCACCAAGGCACTGAATGGATATACTGCCACAAACCTTTCTCACATGTGGCTGCCATGGAAGGGAATGCCGAACCAAATCCGTATCAACCGCAAGCCCCGTATGAAATATATGATCACATAATACAATAATCTCAATGAAGTGTTGTTTGTTGAGATGGAATTGGGAAATTACTACCCTTTCACCTTCCAAAATGAATTCAAGCCTCAGGAAGAATGCACTGCCGAAGTACTCCTAGTGTTGTGCAGTCCTCTGACCGATTTTACACAAATACCTCCGATTACAGAAATGTTGGTAGAAGCAAACGACAAACCTAATGAAGGGGACAACTAGGGATTACTCAGTGGTTTCTAGGAGTTCATAGAAAAGTGCGCCAAGGACCAACTCAGCTTGGGCGCTCGAATGAATTTCTAGGATCTCTTGTTGCCGAATTAGTGTAGGATTCAAAATGTTGCCCACTTCGAGTTTGACTATTGCTTATGTCAAATGGTAGTCGAACATGTTAAAAAATTAGTTGATCCTCAGATGGAAATTCCAAAGGAGGCACCAACAGAACCACCCATTGATTAGTACACTGATCTATAAAACTCCCCTAAGATCACAGAGGCAGTCACCCAGCTAAAAGGGAGCAAGAACTTAGTCGGACCCGAAGTTAAAGAACTTTCCACACGCTGGACCCTTTGATTTGATGGGTCCAAATCAAAACAAGGGGCTAGTGCTAGGTTCAAACTCATCAGCACAATGGGTAAGACCTTTCTTTCCACCCATAGATTGCAGTTTTATTGCACCAATAATGTAGCAGAATATGAGGCTTTGGTCCATGGCCTTCTCATGGCCTTGAAGAAAAACGTCAAAATGTTGCAAGTTTTTGGGGATTCAGAACTCGTAGTCAAACAAGTTAGGAAATTTTATTCCTGCCATGATAGAAGGATGGAAAACTATAGGCATAGGGTTTGGGATCTCTTAGAGGGTTTAGATGCATTCAATGTACAATTGATCCCTCATGCTCAGAATCGTACAGTTGATGCCTTGGCTCAAACAACCAGTAGTTTGCAACCCCTATCTTTTTTCAGGCTTAATAAATTTGCCGTTGAGTTGAAATCTACACCATCTGTCCTGGATAATGTCACTCATTTTCAGGTCTTCAATGATGACAAGCATATTCTTGAATTCATCACGAGTTTCAATGTCTTCGCAGCCCAAATAATCGATGAAGCTGATCCACAAGAAGGCGAGTTGGATATAGAGGGGGTTATTAACCTCAAAACCAACACGATTCCTAGGGGCATGGTTTAGCTGGAATGTATATTTGATTTGGACCAGATCAAAGACCAAAATCAACAAACAAAGAAAGAAGCCATAAGCAACCAGTGTGATGCTCACAACCTCGA
>VDFB02069621.1:0-10921 GCA_007258455.2 Sequoia sempervirens | reverse complement strand
ACATTGAAACTTTTAAATGTGCAAGAAAATTCATATTTTGTCATCTATACAAATCTGAAAGCCGCCAATGAAAAAGACAATTTCCTACGCCCTCCTAATTTCTTTTCTCCATTACACCATCGACTCCCTTCTACCTTCCTCCACGATGAAATCTTCTTGTTTTTGGTAGCTGCCTTGTATAATCGTTTCTTCCCCACTCTGTCTTTCACTTGCAACTGAAACTTCTAACTACCTTTTTCCCCTCCTACGCGAGCCTGTGAAGGTTTATTTTGTTTTTACATATGTCAACTGCCTCCTTCAACCATGAGTTGTCAAGATTTTAATTTACATATATTAAAATCCGTCTTCCCAATCGCCAAATCCATAACTAAATTCTTTTAACTGTATGAGCATGTGTGTTTTTTTTTAAAGAATTTATTTTTCAATGCTCCTAATTCCCTAGGTAGGTGTGGCCAACTAATACGTCTATTTGGAGTGGTAATTTTGACCAAGAGTCAGCGCAACACAAAGGGAAATTTGCCAACACTTCAACTTTAATGTTGAGGTTCACACCAAACACCACACCTTAATTACAAACTCAAACCAAAATTTACAAACAAACACCAAATCATAAAACAAAAAGAAAACTAAAACTCTCCATAAGTCAATGCTCCTACATCAACCTATGTGATTGGTGAATTTATGTGCATATAATCACATACTCTTTTTTTTCTAAGACCTAATGAGGATTTCTCTATAGCCTCTAAGTTATTTCTTATCAAATAAATGAGGGAATCCATTCCATGATTCCTCCCAAAATTGAACACATCTTTCATTTTCAATTTAGTAGGCAAGATCATAAGTTAATAACAATCTATTGTACAACATAAAGCTCCAAATGTGTGAACCCCTAAGGAGGTCAACAATTGTGAGGATTCTAGTTGGGTCTTTTGAGTCAAGGAATTTTCTTTATGTTATCTAATATGACTTAGAATATTACTTTTTTACATTCTCCAAATTAATTTTTCCGAGGACTATGTTTTGATTCTCAATTTTGTAAACTCTAAGACCCCAAGAATATTTGGATTTACATGTTGTATCCCATCCAATCAATGTCATTATTTTAGTGTCATTGAATCCTCACCATATAAATTTGTTCATGATGCTTTAAAATTACTTCTAGATTCCCTTGTAAGTTTTATGTATGACATCATATAAATTAGATTGGCCATGACAAAAACCTTAATCAAGGTGATTCTTCTTGCTAGGATGAGCCACTTTCCTTTCCATTAATACACTATCACTCTACTTGATTATATTGTATCCTCATATTGATATTTTTACACCACGCCTTTGAATAAAAATGTCTCAAGATATTTTCTAGGAATTTACCCTATGTTGAACCCTAATATAAGAAATTTATCTTTAAGTTGTCTCTTTGGTATTGAAGAAGATTTTTTTTACTTCTCCTAATTTATAAATTGACCCAATGTAGCTGTGATTGGTGCTTCTACACAATATGGTGTCATTATCAATTTTTTATCATACAAGGGGTTAAGGCCTTGTTTCAAATGAACTCCCTACCAAGCACCCACACTAGTTGTCACCTTAATTAATATTCCTAATGCTTCAACCAATATGAGAAAGATGAAGTGAGATATGGGATCTTATAGCTAAAGTCCACAAATTTATTCAAGAAACTAGCAAAGCTACAATTGAACATGATGGAGTATTTTGGAGTAGAAATGCAAATGATCCATTCCCACCAAGATTTGTAAACTCCAAAATTCTCTGGGATTGACAATAATAATCTCCAATGTACTTTATCATATTCTCTGCTTATATCCAACTTACCTACCATTATCTTGAAGATATTATCAAGAGAACTACTTCATGAGTTATGATTATTCCATCTATAATTGATTTATCTAGAGTGAAGGCACTTTGTTCCTCCCAAATAATCCTAGGAAGTAATATTTTGAGTCTATTAGAAATTAATTTGGAGATTATTTAAATGAACAATGTTTTATGGAGAGAGATGGGGTGAAAATCCCTAGATGCCTTTGTGTTTAGTTTCTTGGGGATCAAAGCAATGTTGGTTGTATTCAATTCCCTATGAATCTTTCTATATTTTCTTGAGTGTTTAATAGCCTTTTATATATCATTTCTCATGATGTTTTGACATTTTTATAAGAAAGCTATAAAGATAGCATTATGACCCTAAAGCCTTATCCAAACAAAGTTGTAAAAGTGTCATTTTCAGCTCTTTCTTTAAAATGGGAGCCATCAACATAATTTAATTATTCTCACATTAGATAAATCAAGTTATAAACTTAAGGGTCTCTTGGTTTCACAAATCTAACACACATGGATTAGAGAAACTATTCAAAATATTTAACTACCTTCTAAAAAACAATTTAAGTTTGAGAGTAGACTTCTATTTTAATAGAATCTATTTTATTTTGAACTTTATACACACCTTTATGACATTACAAAAATATTTAATAATATTTAGATCTCTAGCCTCAAGTCATGTTTCTCTAAAACTTAGATTTCATCCAAGGGGTCGAGCTTAATTGGTTAAAACATTGAATTCTTAGTGTGGAGACCCAAGTTCGAATCCCAAAGGAACATCTAAGATGGAATTCTAAGTTGACTCTTGGTCTTCCATAGTTGACTTTAAATGTGGAATTGGTTTCTTGATAAGTGGATTTATAAGTTGTGACCCTTGGTCTTCCATTGGTTATTTCTAATGTGTTTGCTTGAAAGGAGCTAGTATTAGTTTCAAGGTTGTGCTCACAATAAGCTTGTGTTAATCTCATATTGTTGTTTGAATGAACAAAAAATAATTGTAAACAATTATCAATATTTAAAAAAAAAAACTTAAATTTCCAATATATTTCTTCTCTAATTAACAATTATTCGTATCATTTCAAAATAGCTTTTTGTTTATGATATTCTCCCTCATACACACCCTATGTCATTACTTCCTAGTTGAGTTCTCCATTTCACTTTCAACAATAATTTTCTATGAAGATGTTTCTTAAAGGATGTTATATATCATTCGTTTAGGCAGCTCATAATATGACCTAGTTTCTTGAAAACTATGAACATACATGAGCCCTTGGGAACACATGCATGTATCCACAACAATTCTACCAAGTCAAAGAAATTCTCTTTGCAAAACCACATTGTGTCAAATTGAAGGGGCATCTAATTGGTGCCCTACCCTCTTCTATGTCCAGCGAAATCAAGAAATGATTAGATCTAGAAATTGGTAGAATCTTTGACTCCAAGACAGAGAGGAACTAAGCCAGGAGTCATTATGCATAAACTTGTCAAGCTTTTATGACCCAGCTAAAGCTAGGTCTTCTATTTGTCCAACTGTAGTGGCTATTCTTAGGTACAAAACCTATAAAAATTTAATTCCTCACAAAGCTCAAAAAGTCCTTTATGTGCTTAAATTGCCCTGACAAGTCAATCAAATCAGCTGACTGCTTATTCTATTGGTTCTTCCCATATTGTCTAGCAACCATCAGACTGTACATTTGCCCGTATTTATTAATTTATTAAAAATAAGAATTCAATACATTTTGTATTTTCAATTAATTAATAAATACAGTCTAACCTATTTTCAATTAATTAATAAATACAGTCTAACCTACAACAGATTGTTGGACCACCCTGTGGGAGGACAAAGAGGATGGTTGAAAGCTGTTGAGCTGTGTTGTACCAATACAAGGCCTGGCAGAGGAAATCAAGGACTGAGCCGTTTCCTCTATCTCAAGATTTGGCGACCGTAATGACTACGTTGAAAACGTTTATAACTATTTTTCACGAGATGCCGAAATTTGTCTTAATTTCGCGCCTTTGAACGGTTTGTTCAAAATTGGTGTCTTTCTTATCTTCTGTCTGGACTCTCAAGATTCCAAATACTATCTCATCTTGTCGTCTTGTGGGGTGTTAGATTTTAGACATATCCTGAGAATTAGTCGTCAACGTGTAAAGTTTGTAAAATGTTTCCAAAATAATTTGAAATTAAAATCCATTTCCAACACGTATAAAATCAGCTTTTGACGACTCCATTAAAAGCCTGACGAATTGAAGAAGATAAAGAATTCATACATGTGAAAAAAGCAGCAAGAAGTTCGCAAAAAAAGCACTGTGGATCATATAAATAGTCTTGAAAGTGAGATTTAGTTTGCTGTTCTCTTGACAGATGACAAACGGGTGATATGACAGCATATGATATTTCCAATTTCAGAAAGAAGTCTGATTCACACGCAGCATATTAGTCAATCATAAGTTGTAATCGCAACATATCAATCCAACCATGATTCGAGGGCTGATTGTTTGATTGATTTACTATAAAGCCACTGCCGTTGTCCTAATTTGAAATAACAAAAAAAAAATACACAGGCCCAAGGAAAAAAAAATTGGAAGATTTTATATTATTTATGAGTTTGTTTTTGCTATTTGATGCAGAGTAGAGTCTATGCTGATATCTCTTTATGTCAGAGTTAAGGATTGAAGGGTGTCCATTATGTCAAAACTGTGTGGGGCATGATCCTAGTCTCACCCCTTGTATCATATCTCCAGGAATGAGTCTATACTGATATCTCTTTAGCTGAGAAATATGGACTGAAGGGTATCCATTTTGTCAAAGTTGTCTAGGGCATGATCCTAGTCTCATCCTGTATATCATATATCTAGGAACGAGTCTATGTTGATATCTCTTTAGCTGAGAGTCAAGGACTTAAGGGTATCCATTCTATCAAAGTTGTCTAGGACACGATCCTAGTCTCATCCCTTATATTTGTTAAAATTGGAGAGCTTGAATAGATTTTCTCTATTGTGAAAATTATGAATCCAAAGATCTTTAAGTAGATATATGGACAGGTGTATCTCTTACATGAGACACGATTCTTTGTAACTAAATAAAGTTTATATTTTAACACCCCCATAAAATTTATTTTATTACACAACTTAACTAGATGATGGGGGCACCTATAAAATAGGTTTATTAGCTATCCATGTACAAATGAAGAATATTTAACACCAATATATTCTTGAAAGTTTTAAAAAATATTCTTCTTTTGAATAGGCTTGATTACTTTTGTCCATCATTATCCATAGTAAAACGTTCTTCATAGTTATATCAAAAAAGGAAGTGAGACATTCCCAATGATCTTTGCGATCAAAAACCTTCACAGATTTAGCAACGATCTTTCCAATCAATTTCAACAATGATCTTTGCAATTAATTTTAACATTGATCATTGCGATCAATTTCAACAATGATCTTTGAAACCAAAACATCCAATGATCTTTGTGATCAATTTTAATAATGATCTTCATGATCAAAACCTTCAATGATCTTTGCAATCAATTTGAACAATGATCTTTGCAATCAAATCCTTCACAAATTTAGCAACAATCTTTGCAATCAATGCTACAACTATTCAACAATGATCTTTCTGATCAATGTACTATAAATTTTTAGGTTCTACAATGATCTTTGTGATCAGCATTACAACCATTCAACAATGATCTTTGCAATCAACAGTACAACTTTTAGGTTCAATAATGATCTTTGCAATCAACATTACAACCATTTAACAATAATCTTTGTGATTAGTTGACAATAATTATTATGCATATATGAGTGCTCCAACTTCAAATATCACATATATAAATGCTCCAACTTCAAATCTCGTACCATTACATGGATAAAATTCAAGTGGCTTTTATAGTAGTCAAAATTCATAGATTAAATTATATGGTTTCTAGGATGATAGCTGACTTTACATGATTTTTCATTTTGTTTGACATGAAATTATTTATGTTTGTACAACATTTTGAACATACTTGTGACCTTTTTCCAATTACATATACAAATCCATCCACAATCCATCTATATATTATGTTTTAGAGGTTGTTTCTTCCACTTTTTGTTCCAACACAATTTCTCATAATGATTCTTCAATCCATAGATGCTATAAGGATGAAGATCTCAAAACAACTCTTTTCTATGTCCATTCCTATAAAAATGAGAACATTGTATGCATTTTATTACTTGAAATATTTTGTTTGAACTCGTAACACATACATAGCATTATTATTTTTTTACTAGCATATCCAAGGCCTTCATCCTTTGGCCTTACTATTGGCTAAATGGGCTCTATAATTCCTTGTCCATATTTTCTCAAACCTTTTCATTTTTATCTCATTCTTTTCATTATGAATTTGGCTTTCCTTTACATAAGCTTCAAGTAATTGAGTGAACAAAAGATTTTATTCTCTCAATTTTGATATATCTTCCTTTTTTGATCTATTTTCCATTTCTAATTCTTCATTTTCATTTCTAATTTTCTCAAGTTCTTATTCTAAATTATTATTTTTACATACTAAGTTTTTATTTTCTTTCCCTTCTCTTTCACCAATCTTTCTCATTAGAAAATAATTTCCTTATATAGTTAAAATTTTAACCATAAAAAATAAATACTTATGTAATACCTGATGGCAATTGGTTTCGGTGGCTTTATAACCTTCACTCTTCTATGATTTGAAATGAACTACCACTTATTTTATACCTTTTCAAACTTAAACTTAAAAAAATATTATAGACTTCATCAAATGTTGTGAAAAACTTTAGGAAAATTTGTGATCACCTTTCTTCCTTCATCAAATTAGATACACTTTCTTCTAAAGCTACAATCTCTTCCCACTTTCCTTAACCACATGTAATTTTCTTCCAAAATTGATGGCTTTCTTGCAAACTTCAACCTCCTCAAAATCTAAAATCCTTGACAACCATTTTCACTATCCACCATGTTAAATGAAATACTTACAAAGAAATCATAATCCTCAAAAGAAATAAATTTTCATAAAATTTAACCTTCCTAACGACCAAAATTATTTTTGTGTAAAGGAAATGCACACGAAATTTTAGAAATGTGACTCATGTATTAATATATGTATGTTTCTATGACACCTTACTAATTTCAATGCTATTGTTCTTGGGTTCTAACAACCAATGCCCATTTATATCAATACCTTCATCACCATTTCAGAATCAGCGAATTTAATATCTTCCTACTACTAAATCTAGCGCACATAAAAGTCATTTTTTGTATTAACTCCCTTTTACCCTACCATATCTCACTAGAAATAAACAATTTGGATGTATGGGGTGATAGCCTCTGCTGACTATATGAACAATGATCTCTCCAGTTTGAATGCCTTAAACTATATATTTTAGGCATAGAATTTAAAAATAAATCTCTATAATTTTCTACATAGCATATACAAATTCTTCTCCACGTGCATTTAAATATCCCTTAACAAAATTTGGAGGCTTAGTATCCAATGCATTTTTTAATACATTTACTTTGTGCAATCAAAGACACAAATTTCAATACCAAAAAATAATAACTTTCATTACTCTTTCACTACTCAGATGTTGAGTGGAAAAATTAGACAATTTTAGATATTTCAAACACTCTATACTTCGCATCACTCTTCCATCGTAACACTATCACAGGCACACAAATATTATAGGCTCTATATCAAATGTTAAAATTGGAGAGTTTGAATAGATTTTCTCTATTGTGAAAAATATGGATCCAAAGATCCTTAAGTACATATATGGATAGGTGTGTCTCTTACATGAGACAGGGATCTTTGTAATTGAATAAAGTTTATATTTTAACAATGTCATATCTCCGGGAACGAGTATATGTTGATATCTCTTTAACTGAGAACCAAAGACTGAAGGGTATCCATTAATCCAAAGTTATCTTGGGGCATAACCCCAATCCCATCCCTTATATCAGACCTCCAGAGGTTTGAACCTTGATGGATAGATAATCAACAATATATTGTCACCCTCTCACTATTTAGTCAAACTATTGTCTCGCTATTTTTAGGCTCTATATGAACTATAGAATATGATTATTTAATACCTACATGAATTTTAGGCTGAATTTTTTCCTTTGATTTATTTTTTTATTTTAGATTTTAATACAAAATTATTGCATTTTATTTTAATATAATTTATATATAATAATTTAAATTATTATTTAATTATAAATATTAACTATGGATGAATAGAACATTATAATGGTGAAATTTGTATATTTATATTTATTTATTGATGAAGGAGAAAATGTCAGTAAAATTAAATACCGGGTATGTGCATCATCACTGTGGAATAAATAGGCCTTAAGTGGCAAAAAATCTTAAAATCAGAAATAGGAAACTCGATGAAAAATTGAATAAGTTATTCATATTATTTCAAAAATACAAAGAATAGAATTTAGAAAATTGAATGTAGTTTCTAAACTACTAGGCTTATTTTTCTTAAAAAAAATCTATTTGGTGAAAATTTGAAATTTCAATGCAATAGTACTTAAATTTCTGTGGTGGGGCCAGAAGTAGGTGTCATTCGACCACCCTAACCACAATAAAATGATAATATTTTTATATATTTAGATATAAGAGGACTCATGTCCAATGTGATGGTATTTTTGTAATTTTTTCCAAGTAAATACCAATTATGATTTTATTACAACCTTTAAAATAAAAAAAACTTGTATGTCTAACTAATTTTAACTTGGCTGCAAACTTCATGAAATCATTTCCTTTTTTAATTATATATATGCAAAGTATAGAATGTGATGCAGTCTCGATTCAAAAATAATTACAGAGATATAGATATTTTTGGATCAAATTGCACTTTTAGTTGTAATTCAAATAAATAATAATTATTTATTAAATTCAAAGTAAAGAATAATTTATATTGGTGGAAAGCTGAGAATCCTTTAAAAACCCTTTTCGCTTCATCAATTTTGCAAAAAAAAGTCGTCAGCCACATACCCTACAAAAACCCATAATATTGCCACTTTTTGGCTCATCATGATCTTGCACATACCCAATTCTTAGAAATGTAAAGTAAAATTAAATAACTCTTAAGTAAATAAATTGACATCTCTTAATTTTTTAAATAGATGTATTTAAGATATTTATATTAATTTAAAAATATTTATAACAATAGGCCGGCACGAGTAGCGCAGTTGGCTTGAGGTTGTGGAATGGCTCCTCATGGTCTTGAGTTTGACTCGCTCTTGGGTTTAAACGGTGGTAGTGGTTGTCGGCTCCATAAACCCCCCCAGGGACTAGTCTTGCCTTCCCGCTTGTTTCTAAGTGTCATTGGGCAGGAGGTCGCGGGGATACCCTGAGTAACAAAAAAATATATATTTATAACAATTTATTTTATAGATAATAATATAATTTTAAAATAATATAAGTAAATCACTTGCATGTATAATTAATAAGATTTATAAAAAGAATAGATGGAAACTATATTGTACCATTAGTATATGTCAGTAAAATTATATCTTGTAAAATAAAATATAGTATTTCTTAAAAATCACTTTTATTAATTTTAATAAATTGTAGAATTTTTTTGACAATATGCATTTTTTAAATATAAGTTGAAGGGTAATTAAGTGAGAAAGTGGTAACCATCAAAGTTTAGGCCTATTCAAGGTCTATTTTTCATCTAATTTCACCCAAGTGCTTTACTCAAGTATAAGGTATTATATTCAACATCATTCAAATCATTGGTCATTACAAAACTAGCAATATAAGGGACAATGGCTAGTTTATGCCATATCAAATACGTCTCATACCTAAGCATAACTTTGCAATTAGATGTAAATATTGTGAGGTGAGAATGAAATGGATAATTTAAGATAGAAATATAAAATTTTATAGCTCAATAAATGTTGAATATTGTTTATTAAATATATTTTAGAGGAGATAAGTGTATATCTTATCATTTTACTCTTTTTTTTCATCTATTTATGATTCTATAATAAATATGATCTCTTAAAATGTTTAATTTATCTTAGTATTTTTTGCATAAGCTAACCTAAAACTTGAAGTCAATGATTACCCTATTTAAGTCCCAAATGGTCTAGGCCAATCCTCCCTACAATAAATTATATGCCTTAGACTCAATCACATGGGTAGATTATTCGCATTGGTATGTTTAGCCCCATGACATTATTGTGTCTTGATCCAAATCTCTTTTTCCCACTTTCTTGAGCTAATTCTTTCAAATTCTATTATAGTTATCCATCAACTTGTGTGTGCTACTTCAAATTGAGAACCAAGTATATTCTATTGAAGGGCAAGCCATAGGTCATTGGTGATGAATCACATTAAATCATCAAGAGTAATTAAAACATTATTAAAATATTACTTGAATTACATTATCACTTAAATAAGAAGTTACAACACAACCAGTTTATCATCTATTAATAATGTGTTTCTACTTAGCATGTATTCAAACTTGTTCAAAGATAACAAGGATTTACTAGTTATCAATGAAGTTTCACACTTTATCTCTACACATTAATAGTCCTGGGTCAAAGGTATTTCTTATCACCATCCATCTTCATATATGCAAGAATGCAAATATCAAAAAGTAGAGGGCATGACTATACCACCAAGACTAAACTACTCTAAGAGGACTAGATTGTGAGAGTAGTCTCATCTAGTATTTATTATAAGGTGAAATATGATTCTCAATGCATATCATATCCATATGTGTATTAATATCATGTGCAATAGATTAATAAGATGTATCATCAACTAGTATACCATTATCCTCACATATACCAAGTAAATATGTAACGGTGTTGTCATAATAGTGGTTTACAATTCCTGAGAAGAACGAATTTTAGCTAAAATCACATATTTTTAGAAAATATAATGATTTAAGCCTTAAAAATATCTATTTTAAATATTCCAATTGAAGAGGGTTTGATCAAATCACCTTAGATCAAACCCCCTTGGATAGAACCTCACTAGTTTTAAACCATACCTATAAATGCGTCTCCTTTACACCTATCAAAATGCTGATAAAAAATCACTTT
>VDFB02069620.1:0-20416 GCA_007258455.2 Sequoia sempervirens | reverse complement strand
CTAATGTTGTAAGGAAACTAAAGTGATACACCAAACAATCTAGACATGTTAACAGCTCATCATATTTGAATTAATATCACAAAGCTGGACTTACACAACTCACTTAATAATGCAGTTTGCATAAATATTTCATAAGAAGGTCTATAAATAATGCTATTTAAAGGAAAACAAATATTTCATAATTAATCAGCACCATTAACAACAAAACTTACAACCTACAAGCATACACCTTCTGCTAAATAGATGCATAACATGAGACAAGCTTGCAAGGAAAAGATAGATTTCACAAAACAAGTTGATCAACCATTAACAACATACATGAGAAACAAAAACTGAGAAGGTAAAAGTGCTCTACTATATCAATTCAAAATGCTTACTATGTATTAAGTCTGTCTGAGTTACAATGCAGCTTCATCAAAAAATAACTCCAAGATAGTAGCTATCCTCCAGCTGAAAAAGAAAGAACTCCCTAAAAAGTTCCAAATGAACATACTTAACCAAAAAACCCCAAAACTTCCCACACATGTGCTTCTAGAAGATTATCCTCGGATAAAACAAAAATGGCCCCAAAAGAACCTTCTAGAAGTCTCTAAAATGCTCTCCACATGAAGAAAAACCAAGCTAAGTCAATAGCCATCCCAAAAGTGTGACAATTAAACCTCTAGTTGGCCTCATTCTTCACCAAAATAGTATAAACAACATCTCACACTCCCCACACCTCTGCAAGTCATCATTGGTCCTATTTCAACACTTGACCATATTCCTTATCATGCAACATGTGTGTTTCTAAAAACACATGGCCTTTAAAGCATTAAATATAGTGATTTTGCTAAGTGATTTATAAAACATCAATTAGCAAATCACTTTACAATTAGGCTCAAATCAAAAGGGCCCACCATTCTCTATGTTACATTAGCATTAAAGGCACAATAAAAGTGATTTTAAAGTCAGCTAAATGATATCTCTAGTCATAGAGTAAAATGTAACATCAAATGTTATGACAAAAATCTCAAAGGCCCAAAGGCACTTTGACTATCAACTTACCACTCATATTCTGCCTTCTTCCCACACATGTCATAGTCACATAGTTTGCAAAGGAATAAGTATCAATAGTACTTGGCCAACAAGGTCGACCTCCAAGGCTCTTGGAAAGAATATTCTAAGTCACATGATTTGCAAAACAAAGCATCACCTAAGGGTTTCATGGCACACTCCATCATAAATCAAATGAGGGAAGAAATTCCTAAGGCATAGAATGTCTAAGAAATAACACATGACATAGTGAGGTTCCTAACAAAGCTTCTTAAGTGTGAAGGTTTATAAGGCATGAAAAGCCTAGGGGATATACAAAGTTCGGCCCCATCACATTAATCATGTGTCAATTTAAAAGAAAAGATAAAACACCCCATTCAAATGCAAAGACAAGGGTCAAACCCTAATCATAATACCAAAAAAATGAGGGAAAAATCCATCATTTTATCGCTTGGAAGAATCTGGAAAGTGTTTCTTCCACCATGAGGGTTTGGAGAACACAGGAAAAATGGTATCTTCTCATGGGTTTATTAGTCATTTTGACATTTCTCCATCATGAAAACAACATAGGATCTTAGGTAAACACTTTTGTTTGACAAAAGCTTGCATTTCTTTGACTTAGAGGCTGATTCCTAAGTCACAGGCCGCGGCCATGAACAGATTTTGATGAACTTCATTGGTTCTTTCTCTATTGCTTTCCCACTGACAGCCACCATGAAAAGTAGAAAAAGCTTGTGTGAAGCTTACTGTGTGACAAAGTCTTGCAAAATGTGAAGATTATAAGAGCAAGCTTCAGGTAAAATTTGACAGACTCCACTTTTTGTTGATTCAGTTCAAAAGACCCAGATTCTTGCTTCTTCTTTTGACAGTAGAGCATAAAATGTTTTCTTTTTTTCAGTATTTGTCAATGAGGACACCCATTTTGTTTTCTTTTCTATTGTTCCTATAAAAGATGCAAGCATTGGCCGCGGCCATGAACATGAAAATGTGTTCGTGCTCACTTATCTCTTAACCTTCATGTATTCTTTTGGTTTCCTTCTTGAATTTCACAAACATCGACAACCCAAATGGGTTCCTAGAATGTAGAAAAAGAAAGAAACGGCTGTGGCTCAGCCTCCAAATTTTTTTAACTGGGTTTTCTTGCATTTGTTGTTTTCTGTCTTTTTCTGCATTTTGAGAAGGACCCTTGTTGGGGCTTCTTGTAGCATCCATATTTGTTGAAAATGCAACTATTAGTAGAAAACCCAAGTGGGTTGCATGATTTCTTTGAAAGCTTCCGGTTTGTTGCTTGAAATGCAGAAAATCTTGTAAATTCCTTCACTTTTTGTAAAAGAGAAAAAAACGTTGCCTTAGACTTGAAACCCCAGGTGGGTTTTGCATATTTTCTTTTGAAAGGTTCAGATTTGTTGCAAAATGCAGATGGCTTAGAAAATATTTTACCTTTCTGTTGTTTAGACATCTGGGTACATGGTATTTTCATTTGCTTTGCCTCAGTAAAAAAAGCACTAATTTGAAGTTTTAGCTTCATTTAATCTATAGATACACTATCACTTGAATGATTTTCTTTTTCTTGGAACAAACTGAGGCAATTACCTCTACAATCTAGAGTATGGAATAAAGTATTTTTGAGCTCAGGAAGTGGAACCTTGAGAGACTTGCATTAAATTTCTTTAATAGTGCTTTGTCATTTATGAATGTTGAACCATACCTCATGCAAATTCTTTGACTTTCCTTGAGACTGTGTCCAATGATTTGGAAACTTTGCATAACCTCCTCCATACTCTATGTTTGGTTCTTGAACATGATTTTGAAAAGGCTAGATAACACTTTAATGAGCAGCCAGATTCCTCACCACTGTAGAATGGTATCATTTATAATTTCTGCATTTACCTTGTTCAATTTGTTGATATGCATTTGGCCTCTCTTAATTTCATGATTATGCTGGAGAGTTGTTCATTTGGTTTTTGTAAGTGGAGTAAAAGCATTACCAATGCTTCCATGTTCTCACTCTACTTCAAATACTTGTATGTTTTTCCATCTCCCTGTGCGGTTTAAAGCCTTGAAAGGGCTTCACCATTCTATTGAATTGACTATCCAATAAACTCCAAGGCCATTGTTCTTGGGCTTACACATCTCATGCCACTTATCTCGGATACAGTGTTGATTGTATTATACTTTGATTGAATCCTCCTATCACTATGCTTCCCATGCCTCTGTGATCTAAGGGGAAAACCACCTATATGCTGTTACAGTCCTCAAAAGATGAAAAGGCAATAGCAACAAAAAAGCCTTCCACTAAGAAACGAACCTTTGACTCAAATGGGAGACCTAAGATCAGACACTTAGATCCTCAAGCAAGAATATGTAGATGCTATTTGAACTCACAATGATGTTCTTGTATTCTCCACCACCGTGGACCAAGGCTTGGGTATTGTCTCTTCAATTGACTTGTCAATGCACCCATTCAACCTTTATGAAACTAATGAACAGTCCCCTCTGAATCCTCCTTGAAAACATGAATTTGGTGGTCCCTGTGAATGTGCTTTATGATCTGCTCCTTCAAATCCCTTACAGGAAAACCATATTTCCTTCACTGGATGATCCCGTCCTTGTCACAAGTTCGTGATCCTGCTGTCAGACTTTGATGTCAGGACTGTTGTAATGCTGAAGTTGTTTCCCTTTCTCATGTTCATCAGTCTAGACAGTCATACCAAGGCTACTCCAAAATATCATGACTTCAATTCATTTGATTAGACTGTCCTAGAATGCTAATTCACACTTTGATTGGACTGTGTTTTGTGCCTCAAAACTCATAAACTAACATTTCATCATGTCATATGATGATGACATTGCCTTTTATCTTTCCAAGGGTTGATCACTTTAGGCCTATACAGGACTGCATCACTCGATTTTGATACTGTTTCATAAGATCATTGTTGTCCTTGTAACACTACCTCCACTCTTGATCTAACTGAGAGATTTAACTTAGATTGTTTCAAGCATCTTCATATGCTAGAATTTGAGGTCTGTCGTTAATATTCTCTGCTGACTGCTCTTTAGGATTGAGCCCTCTGTGAAGTGTGGTTGTCCCATTATGCTTGCTCATTGATATCTACATGCATGGTCTCCTTCTTAGCTCATGTCTAATCCATGACCCTTGTCAAATAGAATCATGATCCTTTGTAGATTGCTTAAATGGTGACTGTCATTTCTTTTGATTGTCTATGTATTGATCCCCATTCATGTGATGACTATTGATGGTTGTGCATAGTCATTATGACAGTGAGTAGACTTATTCTTGGAATTATCACTGAGAGATGTCAATCCCCTATTCCTGTGACTTGATAATGAAATGCCCTACCCCATGCCTTCCTTAAAGCACATCTTATCTGTCAATGCACATGACTTCCCCACTTCAGGTGATGGTTGCTACTGTTTGATTGAATCTGGGAATGATCCTTACCTATGCTCTAAACTTGTGGTGAATGGATTGTGTTTAATGTCCTCTAATAGTCATGCCTATTCCTTTCTTCATCACTCACACATTGATTGCTAGATGGAAAACCTGCTGTCTAATGTTTGGTTGAGAAGGCCTTGAACTCAACCTTGTACAACTTTAGATTTTGTCTTTAGTTGCTGTCCTCATATTTGATGCTCAGAATGCATTCAAACCTGTCATGCTCTCAATCTCAAGGACATGATACTCATCAAACTCATGGGGCAGTGAATTAGATAGCCATGTTTCTTTTCCATGAAGATAGTTATGTTTGTTTTGGATACCCTTCATGCCTGTCAACCTTGTAAGCTCTTGTAAGGATGTTGTTCTTACACTTGTACCATGACCATGAGTCAACCATTACTCCTACTGGAGTTATATGTAATAAACATGCATAGTCTCGTCATTCTAACTTTGTTTGACAGCCACCTGTCACATGTGTGGGTGGCCTAACAGGTTGCTTTCCTATGTGATGAGTGACTGCCTAACAGGGTTGTGGTGAGAGGGGCTTGACAACAATTTGAGATGCTTCCTCATTATTAAATAGATGCATAATTGAACTTGATGCATCTTTTGAATCTGATAATGAAAGTTGATCAACTGGTATGATTCCATATTGATTTAGTGCATTGATAAGAGATAAATCTTTGATCAAGTTGCTCAATTTCCTTTTCTTTTGAAGCACGCTGAGCTCTACCCTTGTGGGAGCCACATTTACCCCACATGTTGCATTTGATCTGATAATGAAACAATAATCAGGCTTGTCCTAAATCTGCACATGAAGCAAATAGTTAGAAAATAAATGCATAGGTTGAATGTTCTTTTGTTTAATGCATTTATGGATCAGCTTATACATGCATAGGTAGGTGTGTGTGCAAGAAGTGTTGTGACACACTTTCACACTTTTCTAGACTCTTCCTATTATAAGTCACCTAAGTACTCCCTTTTTATCATTTACCAAGCCTTATTTTAAAGTGTTGTAAAGTTTTGTAACAAACTTTCACACTTTTCTAGGCTTGTCATCAATAAATACACCTTTCTTATGCTTTATTTGGCCCCTTTATGCACTTATAGGCCTTAATTAAGTGTATTTTTTAATGAAACCCAACAAATATCATTTAAGACAATTAATTTCCAACACCCATTTGCATGCCTTGAGTGGGACCCATTCGCCACTAGGGGCGAATGAGTCCCTCTTGGCACAAAAATTAAAATAAATTTAAATTACTGGTGGGTTTTATTCCTAAAGAACTAAGGTCAGCCTGTGATGTATTTTTGAGAAATTAGGGCATAAGTGTGTATACATATATGATTTTCCTTTCATTTTAACCCCCATTCATCCATTCACTCATCCATTCAAGTATTCATGCATTCGTCACAACATTTAAGCACTCTAGCATTCAATCAAGCATCCAAGCATCTTGGAGCAGCATATCTTCAAACTTCACCATCAAGGGTTTGGTGAGTTTATGAAATTGCATGTTATTTGATCATAATTCCTTCTTTATTTCATTTCATTATCAAGGGTTTGATTACCAAATTGGGTTTTGACCAAGGAAACCCTATACTCTAACCCTTAACCCTTTTCCCCCTCTTTGCATGTCTGTTTGTAGGTCTTGTAGGCAGATTTGTCAAGGAGAAAGGTGTCAAAAAGGTGTTGCAAAGTCATCAAAGTTAACATAACCCTATTTGATGCTTGGAGAGTGCTTTTCCCATTAGATTTTCCAAATTCAGATCTGATAAGCTGTCTGGCAGAAAAGTGCAGATCGGGACCCACAAAGTTGACCTTTGACTTTTCAAAAATCTGCAGGTGGACTAATTTTCCATCTATGGTGAATGATTCCCACTACTAGGCTGGAGAAAGTGTTTTTTGAAGTTTTGTGTTGCCGGCATCCTGAGACCTGTTCCGATAGATTTTACCAGAAACAAGACTAATTCGCCATCTGTGGCAAATGAGTCCCATTGGGCTTCAACACTGATCTCTACAACATTCCAGAACCTTCCAATATCAAATTTCAGCCTCCAGGTGCACCTCATTCAGTTTCATTAAGTTCTATTTTTGTTTGTTCTATTTGCATACAACACTGTGTTTTCAAACACTTTGTATTTCTTAGTTTTGCATACATAATCAATAGATTTTACCAGTTCTTTGCATTTAGATCATCTCATCTAGGCATATTGCATCCATTTTACATTAATATTTTAATGTATACATTACATTTTGGCCCATCTTTCCCCTTTTAGGTGAAAAACCCTAGAAGGTCTAGAAAGACCCTAGGTGCCAAAATCTTTGTTTACAGGAGCATGCTAAAGTGAGTTGTGGGAGGTTTATCAACACAAATTTGAAGAAAAAATTTCCTAGATGAGAAACACATACTAACCATGAACTTGAATTCTAACATTATGTAATATGTTGTACTAGCATGATTTTTTTTGTAGGAAAAAAAAGAAATGAATACAATTTATGTCTTCAAGGTACCAAGTAAAATAAAACCAATGCTAAAATTTATTAGACTTCACTTTTAGTGGGTTGAATTATATTCATAGATGAACATATTAAATAGGTTCATATAACATGTTGCAAAGAAGGGCCTTGTGACACTCACATGTGATCTAGTGAAATATTTAGATAACAACTAAAGAACACACAATTTCTACCAAATCCTTGAGGAAAAAATGTGTAAAAAACAAATTTACATAAAATTCGCGCCTAATTTGGTGAAATATTTATATAACATTCTACATCTTTTCTCATCATTCTTGAGCCCAATTTTACTTTCATATTAAAATTTGAATGTATGTGGAGGTTAATTTATTTCTAATAAATATATCTTGCATTCTTTTCTATATAATATTCTATTGGTTGAGGGTTAATTCCATTAGAATTTAGTTAAATATATTTATTATACATAAAAATTCAAAAAATATTAGATATATAATTATTAGATGACATTAAACAATAGTTACAATCCACACCAACATTATAATATAAACCCTACTTAACCTATTGTGAATAATGAAATGCATACATGAAGTAGATGATTGTATTACCTACTAGTAGTGGGCTTATGTGCTATAAATACCACCAATTTTTATTTTTTTTTGAGAATTTGAAAGAGCCTACAATATTATTTTTATAATTGTGGCATGGATACTTAGAACTGAAGTTTGAAGGTCATCCACTACTATATTCACCTCGCATACTATAAAATATGACCAAAAGTTTGGTATTTAGTATGGTTATTCATACATGTGTTTCTCATATAATAATTCAAAATCAAGTGGTTTATAATATTATACTAAAATTTTAATGGTCCAAATGTTGTGGTTGCTTCCCAACAAACCTTGGATCCTAGTGCATTCACATCTATTAGAAATAATGAGGATTCTAGGATTATTGTTACTTTTATGCCTGTCATGTTTCAAGTGACCTTCTCTCTCACTTGATGATATATGTTCCATCCTTTCTTCTATATTTACTCCCGCTTATACCACTCCCTTTTTAGATTTCATCCCTTCTACTTTCTTTGTTTCCATTGATATTTTCCTTCCTCTTCCTTTGGAGAATCTCTTTCTCAACCTATTTTTAATGCTATTCCTTCCTTACCTTCTTTATTCACTCTTATGAAATATCAAGACCCCTTAATACTAGAGAATGTAGTTGCTACTAGTTGTTGGGACAAAAATGATTAACAAATGAAATTTGAGAACCACTTGTACTTACAGACCTTTGTTAGTTCAACCTATAGGACCAATTTTACTCCTATAAGTATACAAATATAAGAAGAATTCCACATTATATCATTCCTCTATTTTTATCTATCATTCTTCCTATGTGAATTTCTAGTTATCTGAATATATTTTGAGGATGATGCAAAACATTGAAGTACTAAGACCTTCTTCATGTTGGCCCAAATCTTTTAGGATTTATTTTTCCTTTTTATGCATGTCTTCTTGTTTCCTTGGGGATGATGCAAAAAAATATTTTCGTCTTCACAAAATTATCTTCCAACCCAAATGAAAACCCCTTTTGTAATTTAAATATTTATTTGTAGTACTACTACTTCCTTTGTGCTCATATTTTTGTGCATTAAAGGAATGATGCCAACCCCACTATACATATTTCTATATGTTTAAAAAATATATTAACCCCAATATAGATCCCTTGATGTTTCTTACATAATGATGCTGCTCATGGTCAAGGTTATATTGTTATTTTCTTATGTTGTTTCATGGGCACAATTTCTAGCATGCACCACTCTTGTCTTTATGATAACAATATCTTCTTTTCTTTTCCTTAACCTCATTCTATGGGGCAAGTGTGAATTCTTGATTCTTATCTTTGGGGGCATGTAATTTCTATGTAAACCCCTTTGCCTATGCCACATATTTCCTCTTTGGTATATTTCTTCTAGATTCCTAGGGGCAACTAATCAATTCCTTTGTGACTAACCATATTCTAATTCACGATGAGTGACACATAAGGATTTTATGTGATGCTTCACTTTCTTCCTCTTCCATTTTCTTTCTTTCTTTTCTATCATCCTTATCTCCTTAAGGTGATTTCATCATCTCCTAACTTCCATACATTTTTTTTGTACCTTGAAATCACCACTTTATTCCATTTCTATCAAACATGTGATTTATCTAAGGCAACCTCAAGGATTGTAGAAATAACCATCAAACAAGACACTAAACTCATTACAAAAATCACCCCCATTTTACTAGTCATCCATCATGAGCCAACCTCTAAGTACACATTTCATGAGACATGTTGTTATGTCATAATATTTAAAGAAATTCAATGTGCACTTACTTTCATACAATGAATCTAAAAAAGGAAAATAATCAAAGTAAACTTTAGTGATTATAAGGGCAATAAAGGAATCAAATATGCATCATTATATATGCTATCTACATGTTTGCAAATATTTTTTTCAAAATTTTCCATCATCGTTAATTTGGTCCACCAAGGGTTTTGACCTAGGATAATTTGTTCATTTGTCAAGTCAAAAAGCTCCTCAATGGTGTCCACCTTGATCGATTCATATATCTAGAAGGAAAAGCTAACTAGACTCTTAAGCACATTTTTTTGGGATTATTTAGATGGATCTCAAATTAATTTCATACATCATATCAATTTTGTGGTAGTTTGGATTGATTGTGTAAGGTTTGATATCGATCAATAAAGTGTTATTTGTTAGTTTAGACTTCAATATCCATCAAACTGAGGAAGGTAATTTTCTAATAGTGGCAACTCATTCATGAACAACATCAATATCATTTATTCATCATTGATCCTAAAGCTAAGTACGCCTATCCTCTTATGTGATAAATACATTTATTTCAATTGTATTAACTCCCCAGCTCTATCATCTAAATTAATTGTTTACAAATTGATTACATTTATTTAATTAACTTAAATAGTTTACATAGATGGTGTGTTTTCCCTAACAACATTAAATTTTGTTTTAAAGATAAAAATTCCATAATAGTTTTAATATATTTATTATATTATATAGTTATATTAAATACAACTAATAAAAATAAAGGTCAGAATGCATCACAATCCAAATATAGCTTGCCACTCAAAATCTGAATAATAGAGCAAAATCAAAAGTTGTAAGCAAAGTGTTTTTTGATGGAGAATTTTATATCATTCATGAGTTTCTTTTGCTATCCAATGTGGGAGCATGAACTTACATTGATATCTATTTGGCTAAGAGTCAAGTACTAAGGGGTATCTATTCCACCAAAGTTGCCTAGGGCATATGATCCTGGCCTCATCCCTTATAACATACCTCCATGTGTTCGAACCTTAGTGTATGGTATAATTAAGGAACCTACCATCACTCTAATAATTGTGCTCATCCAATTGAACTACAAACCTTTGACAGATAAACAACTTTTACAAAAGAAAATTGTTTTTTCTTTTTAAAAAATTTCAATCACAGGTGTTCCTTGAATCTTTACAGAGTAAGGATAATGACAGCCTGAACTGTCAGAACTTTATTATTCATCGCTTATTTACAAAAGAATGATATAGCCAAAGTACTTCCCAAAAAGAAATACTGTCTTGTCTTTCCTGTAAACGTGGATTTACCAACAAAATGGTTGGAATTTATTAGGGCACTGTGAACGATAATAACCGGATTAGGCTTCTCTGGATTTAGGGCAAACCCATCTTCTCTGTAGACCCATCGTCGAAATTAAGCTCATAACTGGGCAGATCATATTGAAATCGCTGGCCTCTTTTTTTGCTTCTGCCATTATTCTTATTTCTCAACCTGTGAACCACAGTTTTCCATGTCTTTCCTCCACAGCAATAATTCCCAGCCTCAACAATAACAGATTCAGAGTATTCTTTTGCCCTCTTTATACTTGTTGACAGCCCACCATGCATCCACCACTTCTCACGTCCATCTTCTCGCTGCCCAAAACAACACCCAAAGCAACTGAGTGAACGAGTGAGCTCATTCTCCACATCTGGTCTTTCTGATGGCTCTTCCTCTTCTGGGACCAACAAAAGCGGAGAAGCTTCTATTTGAACCATGTTTCAACAAAAGAAAATTGCAGTACACTGCGTGTACAATCTGATTGTATTGAATGAATAGAAGAAAAAATTTAATGACGTCCACGAACCCAAACAATCTAAAAAATCTTATTGAAGCTTCCAACCTGTAAGGTTGCCCCAATTTGAAAAGACAGTTGTACCTTCCTTAGCTGTGGTTGTACCCTGTAAGATTGCCTTGCACACCTCTGTGCAGTTGGATTACAAGGTATAGATACTCTGCCTCCTAATTGAAACTTATATTTCTCTGACAAGATTTCCTCCCCACCAATGCTCTTTGCGTGCAAGATTTCCTACCGTACCTTTTTATGCTTGAGATTGTAGCTTGTACTTCTTATTCTCTTGGGTCTTCATCATCAAGCCGACTCGATACTTTCTTGCGTCCCCTCTACTTGGGTTTATATCAGCTTTCCTTGTGGACAAGGGATATACAACCAAACGGAGCATATTGAAAATCAACGTTGGACGCGGTCAATCCAACCTATCAGTCGGCTACGCAGCGTTTGTGTTTTTTGTCAGTTAACGTATATTGTGAAAAACGTGTGGAGGAAGAAGGTTGAAGTAAGACATTTCCGTGTTTGGTTGACATACACATCTGGATTTGGTGAGGCTTCCTTTGTTCCTTATCTCTCTATACGTTTTGAGGATTTTAATATGAGATTGACAAAATTGTTTAGTTATTTGATAGAGTAATATGTCTTTTAAGTTAAATTTCTTTGGTTGAGAGTTAAAGAATGAGGGTATTTATTCAACCTTCTTAAGTTGAAACTTTTTTGGTTGAGAATGAAGGATTTATTGGCTATCTATTTTGAGGTCTTAAGTCGAAACTTCTTTGGCCGCAAGTCAAAGATTGAGGGGTATCTATTCTACCATCTTACGCTGAAACCTCTTTGCCTGGCGGAGGAATATCTATTCCACCAAAGTCATTTATGACATTGTCTCAACCCCATCTCTTATCATCTCAAGACCTTGCATTCAATAAGACTTCATCATTATTGAACTCATTTAGAACCATTCAACTTTATCAAAAGACCAAAGATTCATTGACTTCTATATATAATTTTACTTTTCTTTTATTTTTAGTCCCATAAATGTAAAAGATTTACAATTTGGATCAAAACATGTTTAACAGAAAGTCAATCTCTGTTTTGGATGACTTTTAAAAAATTCAAAATCACTTTTTGAGGGTTTTGAGAGTTGTGTAGAAAAATTATGACCACCTCCATCTAAAACTTTATTGGGAGTGATGTGCATATTCTGATTTAACCTAGTGAATTTTGGATGAAAATCTTGTCCCACCTAGATAACAATGTATGCACTTTGGTTGATAAAGTAGCATTCTTGTAAATGCAAGGTAGGAATGAATTATTTGAGACTTCAACTTTCAATTTTAATATCAATGATTTGGATTAATTTTATAATAATGAAAAATGTATATTTATATTTTTGGTTTATTTTGATTAAAGTCTTTTTATGTAATGATGAGTATAAGTAGTATATTTTTGTGTGAAATTGGTTCATGATATTATTATATTTAGATTTTATCATTATTCATTTTTTGAAGATTGATATTTGAGTTAATGTCCACCATTCATTACCCTTGATTAGATTCATAGGTGCAAAGTTGACCTAGAGCATTTTAATAGTCATGGTTCTAAACCTTGAACAAGGAGTTATTGAATCCTTCCTACCATTCATTTTGAACATTTTTATCCTTTACTTGATTGGTCCTAAGATTTACGTGTTTTTTTTTTGTAATAGCTATGTGTTTTAGTAGTCTATAGTCATCACCGTTTCATCCAATGCCTCTTGAAACACACTATGTCATTACTTGTCATGATAAGTGATAAGAAATCTCATTTGGTTAAAAATGTTTTAAACTATTTCATACACAATAATACTTTAACAACTATCAAGCATTACCTATATTATTGTTTCTTTGTTTATAGCTTGTCTAGTTCAATACATTGCATGGTATTATTATATTTACTAAAATAAATAATGAATCCAATGACATTTGGATTGGTTCTACTTATGATATAAAGCATGCTTTGTAGTTTTACATTTTATTGCTTCTGTTCCATCAATCAATGTTATGTAGAGGATTAAGAAAAAAAAAGCACATTTTCTTAAAATGAGGATGAAAGCAACACCACACTTTTTAATGTTTTCTTACATGATTTAATGAAGCGAAGGATATATCAACCAAACTCTAGGAAGTAAACAAGAAAGGATTAATATGTCAATTCCAACTACTCTAAACTAGATGGAGACCTACGTAGAACTACATTTCCTCATAATGTTGCCAAGGATGAAAAGAGATGATGAGGGTAGAGGTAGGAAACCATGTGAAAAGTAGATTGAGTCTATTCAACAAAATTTTATGAACAAAAGGAAATGAATCTCTTATATCTAGAATAAAGTACTATGAGATTAAGGGAAAATATTAGTATAATAAAATGTCATACACATTGTAAATGAACAAGAATTTAAAAATGTTGAAGATAGTAATGAGGATGGAAATGATAGTGAATAATTACAAGAGGGTCGAAATGATATTAGGATATCATCTCTATTGAAAAAATAATAGATGAATTTGAAGGGAAAAAATAAGGGAACAATAGGTTGAAGAAGAGGGGATCATGGGTTCAAAAATTTAACATCAAGCATGATTTTCTAAGAAGAGTTTCTAAGATGGTAGATTATGATCAAGCAATAGTTATTGAGCATGTTGTTAAAGAGAACTTGACCATAAAACTATCTAATGAAATATTAAGTAGGTCCAAGGCCATGAATAGTTAAATTTGGTACAAGGAATAAAATTATGTGAGTAACTCATCTAATATAAATGCATTAAATTTGTTACTAACACTAGTAATACATGTGGATCTCTTGTTACTTTTATATGTGTCAAGAATACACATAATGAATGACACTAAAAAATAAGTGATAAGTGCTACTCCTCTTGCATCTTAAATCTTCCTATGTTTGAGCCATCAAGTAAATGATGTTTTCTTTCCCTTTAATACTATGCAAGGAACATAATAATCAACCAACAATGAAGGAAATACAAAATACGAATAACTTATATGAAATTTTAATTATTTTTTTGGTGATGGTGCTTTTCTTTATATTAAAAAACTTCTAGGAAAGGCATAAATATCTTTTCATGGTCATTAAACCAATGGAAATGATAGAGAACATGTAGAAACTAAAAGATCATTATGTAATTCTCTACCTCTTAATAAAAACATGAAGTATTTAAAGAATATCCATCTAAAAATTTGTAAATGTAACACATGTTACAATAGTGTTGTACTTATGAATATGTGCATGGTAATGGGGGACCAAAAGGGGGTCTTAAGTGGCCTCTTTTTTTTCTAAAATAAAGAAAAAATGATAGATTGGATGAGAAATTCAATATACTTATGCTCAAAATTTGAAGATGCAACAAGATCAGTAATCATAGTGCCCTAAATCTACTTTCTAAATTGCTATTTTTTAAAAATGGTCGATATTAATGGGTTCAAATAGGGGGAACACACAAAGTGCTCATGTTTTTACTAAAAAAACATAACATACATCTGGTGTGTTCTCCATAAAATGTTTTTGATTGGATAAGCAAGGAAGGGCACTAATCCCATAAACAGATACAGACCAAAAAAGAGCAGAGAGAGGTGGGAAACAACACCACCTTAAAACCAAAAAAAAACATCTGTTTTGGCACAGAGGCCTAAATTTAACAAAATAACCAAGGTCCAACCATTATCAATCAAAACCATAAAGTGTTAACCAACATACTTTAATCTATGAAGACCGTTAATAAGATCGACAGTATTCTAGCTGGTATTCCACCATAACCTAAGGTAGATAACAGAACAGTCCTAGATATGATAAAAAGCCAAAAAACCCATCAAAAAACAATAGAGCAACAACACGAGCCATTAGCTAGCTTTCTTTAGCAATTCCCCATACTCTCCCATGAGAGCAATGTATTCACACTAGTCAAGGCCCTTTGTTTCATATAGTAGCTTCAGGGTATCAATTTTCCATTGTTTCTTCAGTTTCCTGGTTAGCTTGGTTTCACCAGAAACCGCACCAAGCATTGCTCTTCTCATCAACCTGTTAGTTACTCTCATGAGAGTAACTAACGCCTTCTCCATATCTTCACATTTTACCTGCAAGAAATTTAGTCTACTTTTTAAAAACTCAATACTTAAATCCTCAGCTTTGTTCTCCATACCACAGAGCTCAACATACTACTCTTTCCCAACCTCAAACTTTTTCTTAGAAGGCTCCACTTGCTCCTCCTCTTCCTCCACTTTTTCCTCCTCCAAACCATCCTCACCCATCTCATAGGTAGTGTCCTCAAATTCCAAGTCTTCAGACTCTTCCTCTTCTTGCGCTTCAAAATCTTCATACCCCAATTCCTCCTCCTCATTTGCTGACACTTTATGTTTTCCTTTTTTCTCTTTTGAGGCCCCTTCACCAAATGAACTGACCTTCTTCCTCCACTACTACCACTCTCCTCCTCCATTTGGTTCCTTTCCTCAAAGATATGAATTACATCTCTAGGATTAATGTCACGTCTTGGTTTCTTTGCTTTCGGGGGCTCCAACAAAAGGGGAGAGTGTTTCCTCTTTTTAGGTGTTGCTTTAATAAGTTGTAATTAAAAACTTCTCAAATCCTCACTCTTCTGTGACAGAGGGGTAGAAGGATTAGATACATTAACCACAGGGGAGTTTCTTTTAGTAGGGATTAGCACACGCCTAGCGGCAGAAGGAGGGTGGCGGGGAATTTCTTCTTCAACTAGGAGGTCATCAACAATGGGGTTTTCCTCCTTCAACTATTGCACATTTTTCTCATCAGCCTAGTCGGGGTTCACATTCCTAGCAATTAAGGGATTTCCATGAGGATTTTGGGCCAAGGAAAATTTATACAAGGTGAGCATAAGACCCTGATGGAGAGGAGGGCTAGCTCCTTTTTCAATGTTGAGTTGCAGGGAAGACAATAGTTAGAAAGGAAGATTGATATGCTCCCCATGCCTAATATGGTTCAACAGAGGGAAGTGATATGCGTGAACCGACATGTACCTACCCTCAAGAGTAAAATAATGCATAACAAACAGACTCACAAGAGCAAAGGGAGGAGGGAGTTCGAGTTTGGCATACCCATTCTAGAAGCGCTTGAGATTTTTTCCTTCATGAAGGAAATTATCAACAAACCTTTGGTAGTCTGCTCCACTTTTTTTAACCACTTTTAGCCCAGAATTCTGCAAACCCGTGGCTTCAGCAATGAAGCGAGTGGTAACCTCAAACTTCACAACACCAATAATGACACAACCTTTCCTCTAGTAGTTGGTGAATTTCACCATTAAGCTCTCATTGTATCCTTTGAGAGATTGGAAGAACGAGACCATATCCACATTCTCAAACATCCTCCAAAGGTCCACATTTTGTTTGAGGGCTTGAAAGTTTGACAGATCTATTCTTTTCTTAGGTCCACCCATTTTACTCCTCTGCAAATTCTTATGCTGTGTAGGGATTTTCTTCATACTCTCCCCCACAAACTTCTTTCTTCCCTGACTGAAACCAACACTCACAAACCAAACAATATGCAGAGATGGTGAAGAATGGAAATTCGAGAAGTTTCTTATTATGAAAGCCAACTTCACATTTCTCAGAACCAAAAAATCATCATTAATCTTGCAAGCATTAGCAATCTTAATTAAATTCATACCTTTCCCCATTATAGAAATATGAGGATTTCTGACAAAGGGCTTTTCGGCATGCATAGAAATGACAATATTTAGTAAATCCAATAACATCATGTGATTATTGAACATCAACTTTAAAGGAAATTTAATAAAATTATCTCCTTCCAAGATCCTCCTATACCATCCCATACTCCATATTCCATCATTACATAGAAAGCCCAACACCACCACTTGGTACTCCTTAGTCTCGCAAACCACCACCTTATTAATTTTGCATGTGATATACATTTTCAATTTTTTCATTAAGAATGACATCTCTTAAAATCAACGGCATGTTTCTATTGGTCCAATGTGTCCATCCCCTGTAGCTCAGCACCACATTGGCCACACAATCAACAGCCTTGTTCCCTTCCCTATACACATGTTGAACCCAACAGGGATTAAATTTTTTTTAATTGACTTTGCATCTATCTATAATATTTCTTATTTCCCACAGAGGAGAAACATCTTCATTTAGGATGTCCACAATTAGCTTAGAGTCCCCTTTAATGATAACATTTTTATACCCCAGTTCCTTCAGGAAATTGAAAGCTCCTAGAGCAGCCATTTCTTCAACTTTGTTGTTATAGTTGACACCCAAATTAACTCCAAAGCCCATAATGCATTCACCTATATGATTTCTTACCGGACCTCTAGCCCCAGTTTGTCCCAGGTTGCCTTTTGAGCACCCATCAAAGTTACATTTAACCCAATCTTTCAGCGGAGGACTCCAACAGTACCCATTCTATTAAGCATCTTAGACCAATTAAGATTGGTTAAGTCCCTTTTTATTCCCCAATTTTGTTTTATCCTCAAATCTTTGTAATTCAGCCAGGTGTTAGAGAAGCTGTATCTTCCAGCCTCAATATTTTCCTTGATTTGGATTTTAATTATTTGACTAACCTCCCAGTTGCTTCTCTCCTCATCTCTAAAAATTCTATTATTCTTTTCCTTCCATAAACCCCAGGTAACAAAAGGAGGCACTTGATTCCACTGGTCCATAATTACATTATGTGAAAAAGGGCAATTTGACCAACCCTCAATAAACAACTTCATAGAATTGGGAAACACCCAATCAAAAGACAACAATTGCAGAAAGCAAGACCACACTTCCCTCACATACTGGTATTGAAAGAAAATATGAATTATGGACTCCTCTTCCTAATTGCATAGGGAACACCTGTTAACCAACTAGAATCCTCTCTTAACCTGTCGATGGTGAGAATTTTTCCATGGGCAGCAGTCCACCAAAAACTATTTATTTTAGGAACTAGATTCTTTTGCCACACCCTATCCCAAAAGTGGTAAGGAATAGCACCCTAGGCCCTCACAAGATCTTCATAGATCTTTTTGACTGAGAAACAACCAAAATAACTTCTTTTCTAGAGTCACTCATCATCCCTTCCTCTATCAAACCACTTAGCCTCCCCTATCAAATTATGAAGGTTTGTTAAGATTGGATCCCAATTCACCTGTCTTTGACCTCTCAAATTGCTTCTCCTTAATAAAGTATCAAACTCCTTCCATTTTGGTTCCCCTATATCCCAATTTATATAATCACACACCTTTTTACCATAGATCATGTTTAAACTCTGCTTGAGAGGATTCAAATCATCATGGGCTGATAGAGTGGAAACCTCTATCCAAGGATCTTTCCAAAAATTAGTATAATTCTCATTCCCTATTCTCTTCCTTTCCCCCATTTTTAGCACATTCCTTACCCTCACAAGATGGTTCCATAAAGTTGAACTAGGAGGAAAATTTGATTGTGAGAGAAAGCAACTAGTATTCATGTTCCTTAAGTACTTAGCTTGAATATTTGACCCAATCTTTGGAACCTTCTAGGAGATTCCAGCCAATCTTAACCATCAAAGATTTATTTAGCATTGTAATTCTTCTCATCCCTAGACCCCCACATATTTCAGGCAAACACACTTTATCCCAGTTGACCAGAGATAGTCTATTTTTTTCTTCCGTTCCAAACCACATAATTTTTTGCTAAATTTGTTCAATCTTCTCCCCAATATGAGCAGGGATTTTAAAGAGGGAAAGATAATAAACTAGAATATTTTAAAGAGAGGCTGTAAGGAGTTGAATTTTACCAGCCGATCTTAGAAGCTTCCCCTTCCATCCTGCCAGTTGGTTTTGAATTCTCTCTATCAATTGGTTCTAGTAAATATTCTCTAGTTTCTTAGAAAACAAAGGGAGGCCCAAATAGGCATCCGGTAATTTAGCTTCCTGACATCCTAGAATTTTTTTCACTCTATCCTTTATCTGCTTATTAGTGTTGAAGAAGTAAACTTTTATTTTTTCATAGTTTATGCACTGACCATAAGCAACAACATAATCATTGAGAACTTGTTTCCATAAGCCTGGTTCCCCAACCGAAGCATCCCCAAACATTAGAGTATTGATCATCAACAAACTATTGATGGGAATCAGGCCTGAGAGAGTAGGCAACTTTCACACCTTTGAGAGCTTGTGAGTCCACCAACTTTTGAATATTCTTGCCCAAAACTTCAACAATAATGATAAACAAGTAGGGAGAAAGAGGGTCACCCTATCTAAGCCCACGACCATATGAAAATAATCCTTGAGGGAAACCATTGAACAAGATAGAATACATGGGGGTAGTAACACAAGCATAAATCACCTTAAGGAATCTACCCTCAATCCCAAACTTTTTAAGAACAACAAAAAGGAAAGGCTAGGAAACCCTATCATAGGCCTTGGATATATCAATTTTAAAGGCCATCCCAGGATTTTTTGAGTGATCCATAGAGTGAATTATTTCATGGGTAGAAGTAACAATATCAAGAATGTTTCTATCCTTTTTTAGTATTTCAAAAATCACTTTAGTGAAAATTTCACTAACACCTTTTAGTTTATGCTCAATTTTTTTGTTAATTTTTAATGAATATATGACTTTTTACTCATTTTTGAAGTGGACACATCTTGAAAAATAAAAATGTGAGTATGTTCCCTCCTAATTTTTTGGAAAGTAATTGAAAACCAATTTTTTTATTGTGTATAGAATAAAGTCTAGTTTTTAAAAATGTAATTTATTTCAAATTTTGATGAACGAGTAAAAATTGAAAATACAATTACCATATGTAATTTTTTGACAAAAAAAGGAGATGCTAGCAAAAGAAATTAAAGATATAGAAACCTTAACATAATTGAAATGTATCTAAAAAATTACATGGCTAGAAAGCTAAGAGAGTTCAATGTTACTATGTCATTTTTTGACTTGACATTGAAAGATGTGCAAACTTGATGGAGAGCATGTTCAAAGTTGTGTCATTTAAATTTAGAATTTTCAAAAGACATGTATGTGGGTGTTGACATGTAATTCTAACCATTTGGATTGGAGGCCCAAGAAAATGCAACTCTAAGGGTTGGAAATACCTAAAGGGGGCAATAATATGAGCATGCTATAACATGCTCACATTATAACATGTGTGCATTATAATGTGGTCACATTTGTGTGAAGAAAAAATGTTCTCTCTCCCTCACCCCCCCTCCCTATTTAGACCTATAACACCTATCCCTCCCTCCTTCC